>JAVFKF010000062.1:0-47871 GCA_036926295.1 Pachydiplax longipennis
CGACTATTTTTGTCTTTTTCGCGTTCCTTTGGACGATTTCCGAAAATAAGCTAAAAACGACTATTTTTGTCTTTTTCGCGTTCCTTTGGATGATTTTCTCAAAACTGAGCTAAAAACGACTATTTTTGTCTTTTTCGCGTTCCTTTGGACGATTTTCTCAAAACGACTATTTTTGTCTTTTTCCCGTACTTTTGGACGATTTTCCCAAAATAAGCTAAAAACGACATTTTTGTCTTTTTCGCGTTCCTTTGGATGATTTTCTCAAAACTGAGCTAAAACGACTATTTTTGTCTTTTTCGCGTTCTTTTGGACGATTTTCTCAAAACTGAGCTAAAAACGACTATTTTTGTCTTTTTCGCGTTCTTTTGGACGATTTTCTCAAAACTGAGCTAAAAACGACTATTTTTGTCTTTTTTCGCGTTCCTTTGGACGATTTTCTCAAAACGACTATTTTTGTCTTTTTCGCGTACTTTTGGACGATTTTCCGAAAATAAGCTAAAAACGACTATTTTTGTCTTTTTCGCGTTCCTTTGGATGATTTTCTCAAAACTGAGCTAAAAACGACTATTTTTATCTTTTTCGCGTTCCTTTGGACGATTTTCTCAAAACGACTATTTTTGTCTTTTTCCCGTACTTTTGGACGATTTTCCCAAAATAACTTAATAACGACTATTTTTGTCTTTTTCGCGTACTTTTGGACGATTTTCCCAAAATAAGCTAAAAACGACTATTTTTGTCTTTTTCGCGTACTTTTGGACGATTTTCCCAAATAAGCTAAAAACGACTATTTTTGTCTTTTTCGCGTACTTTTGGACGATTTTCCCAAAATAAGTTAAGAACGACTATTTTTGTCTTTTTCGCGTACTTTTGGACGATTTTCCCAAAATAAGCTAAAAACGACTATTTTTACCTTTTTCGCGTACTTTTGGACGATTTTCCCAAAATAAGCTAAAAACGACTATTTTTGTCTTTTTCGCGTACTTTTGGACGATTTTCCCAAAATAAGCTAAAAACGACTATTTTTGTCTTTTTCGCGTTCCTTTGGACAATTTTCTCAAAACTGAGCTAAAAACGACTATTTTTGTCTTTTTCGCGTACTTTTGGACGATTTTCCCAAAATAAGCTAAAAACGACTATTTTTGTCTTTTTCGCGTACTTTTGGACGATTTTCCCAAAATAAGCTAAAAACGACTATTTTTGTCTTTTTCGCGTTCCTTTGGAAGATTTTCCCAAAATAAGCTAAAAACGACTATTTTTGTCTTTTTCGCGTACTTTTGGACGATTTTCCCAAAAAAAGGTAAAAACGACTATTTTTGTCTTTTTCGCGTACTTTTGGACGATTTTCTCAAAATAAGCTAAAAACGACTATTTTTGTCTTTTTCTCGTACTTTTGGACGATTTTCCCAAAATAAGGTAAAAACGACTATTTTTGTCTTTTTCGCGTTCCTTTGGATGATTTTCTCAAAACTGAGCTAAAAACGACTATTTTTGTTTTTTTCGCGTTCCTTTGGACGATTTTCTCAAAACGACTATTTTTGTCTTTTTCCCGTACTTTTGGACGATTTTCCCAAAATAAGCTAATAACGACTATTTTTGTCTTTTTCGCGTACTTTTGGACGATTTTCCCAAAATAAGCTAAAAACGACTATTTTTGTCTTTTTCGCGTACTTTTGGACGATTTTCCCAAAATAAGCTAAAAACGACTATTTTTGTCTTTTTCGCGTACTTTTGGACGATTTTCCCAAAATAAGTTAAAAACGACTATTTTTGTCTTTTTCGCGTACTTTTGGACGATTTTCCCAAAATAAGCTAAAAACGACTATTTTTGTCTTTTTCGCGTACTTTTGGACGATTTTCTCAAAATAAGCTAAAAACGACTATTTTTGTCTTTTTCGCGTACTTTTGGACGATTTTCCCAAAATAAGCTAAAAACGACTATTTTTGTCTTTTTCGCGTACTTTTGACGATTTTCTCAAAATAAGCTAAAAACGACTATTTTTGTCTTTTTCGCGTACTTTTGGACGATTTTCCCAAAATAAGCTAAAAACGACTATTTTTGTCTTTTTCGCGTACTTTTGGACGATTTTCCCAAAATAAGCTAAAAACGACTATTTTTGTCTTTTTCGCGTACTTTTGGACGATTTTCCCGTAATAAGCTAAAAACGACTATTTTTACCTTTTTCGCGTACTTTTGGACGATTTTCCCAAAATAAGCTAAAACGACTATTTTTGTCTTTTTCGCGTTCCTTTGGACAATTTTCTCAAACTGAGCTAAAAACGACTATTTTTGTCTTTTTCGCGTACTTTTGGGGCGATTTTCCCAAAATAAGCTAAAAACGACTATTTTTGTCTTTTTCGCGTACTTTAGGACGATTTTCCCAAAATAAGCTAAAAACGACTATTTTTGTCTTTTTCGCGTTCCTTTGGACGATTTTCCCAAAATAAGCTAAAAACGACTATTTTTGTCTTTTTCGCGTACTTTTGGACGATTTTCCCAAAATAAGCTAAAAACGACTATTTTTGTCTTTTTCGCGTACTTTTGGACGATTTTCTCAAAATAAGCTAAAAACGACTATTTTTGTCTTTTTCTCGTACTTCTGGACGATTTTCCCAAAATAAGGTAAAAACGACTATTTTTGTCTTTTTCGCGTACTTTTGGACGATTTTCCCAAAATAAGCTAAAAACGACTATTTTTGTCTTTTTCGCGTACTTTTGGACGATTTTCCCAAAATAAGCTAAAAACGACTATTTTTGTCTTTTTCGCGTACTTTTGGACGATTTTCCCAAAATAATCTAAAAACGACTATTTTTGTCTTTTTCGCGTTCCTTTGGACGATTTTCTCAAAACTGAGCTAAAAACGACTATTTTTGTCTTTTTCGCATTCTTTTGGACGATTTTCTCAAAACTGAGCTAAAAACGACTATTTTTGTCTTTTTCGAGTTCTTTTGGACGATTTTCTCAAAACTGAGCTAAAAACGACTATTTTTGTCTTTTTCGCGTTCTTTTGGACGATTTTCCAAACCTGAGCTAAAAACGACTATTTTTGTCTTTTTCGAGTACTTTTGGACGATTTTCCCAAAATAAGCTAAAAACGACTATTTTTGTCTTTTTCGCGTACTATTGGACGATTTTCTCAAAACTGAGCTAAAAACGACTATTTATGTCTTTTTCGCGTTCCTGTGGACGATTTTCTCAAAACTGAGCTAAAAACGACTATTTTTGTCTTTTTCGCATTCTTTTGGACGATTTTCTTTAAACTGAGCTAAAAACGACTATTTTTGTCTTTTTCGAGTTCTTTTGGACGATTTTCTCAAAACTGAGCTAAAAACGACTATTTTTGTCTTTTTCGAGTACTTTTGGACGATTTTCCCAAAATAAGCTAAAAACGACTATTTTTGTCTTTTTCGCGTACTGTTGGACGATTTTCCCAAAATAAGCTAAAAACGACTATTTTTGTCTTTTTCGCATTCTTTTGGACGATTTTCCCAAAATAAGCTAAAAACGACTATTTTTGTCTTTTTCGCTTTCCTTTGGACGATTTTCCCAAAATAAGCTTTTAACGACTATTTTTGTCTTTTTCGCGTACTTTTGGACGATTTTCCAAAATAAGCTAAAAACGACTATTTTTGTCTTTTTCGCGTACTTTTGGACGATTTTCCCAAAATAAGCTAAAAACGACTTTTTTTGTCTTTTTAGCGTACTTTTGGACGATTTTCCTAAAATAAGCTAAAAACGACTATTTTTGTCTTTTTCGCCTTCTTTTGGACGATTTTCTCAAACTGAGCTAATAACGACTATTTTTGTCTTTTACGCGTACTTTTGGACGATTTTCCCAAAATAAGCTAAAAACGACTATTTTTGTCTTTTTCGCGTTCCTTTGGACGATTTTCTCAAAACGACTATTTTTGTCTTTTTCGCGTACTTTTGGACGATTTTCCCAAAATAAGCTAAAAACGACTATTTTTGTCTTTTTCGCGTTCCTTTGGACGATTTTCTCAAAACGACTATTTTTGTCTTTTTCGCGTACTTTTGGACGATTTCCTCAAAATTGAGCTAAAAACGACTATTTTTGTCTTTTCGCGTACTTTTGGACGATTTTCCAAAATAAGCTAAAAACGACTATTTTTGTCTTTTTCGCGTACTTTTGGACGATTTTCCCAAAATAAGCTAAAAACGACTTTTTTTGTCTTTTTCGCGTACTTTTGGACGATTTTCCTAAAATAAGCTAAAAACGACTATTTTTGTCTTTTTCGCCTTCTTTTGGACGATTTTCTCAAAACGGAGCTAAAAACGACTATTTTTGTCTTTTTCGCGTACTTTTGGACGATTTCCTCAAAATTGAGCTAAAAACGACTATTTTTGTCTTTTTCGCGTACTTTTGGACGATTTTACCAAAATAAGCTAAAAACGACTATTTTAGTCTTTTTCGCGTACTTTTGGACGATTTTTCCAAAATAAGCTAAAAACGACTATATTTGTCTTTTTCGCGTTCCTTTCGACGATTTCTCAAACGACTATTTTTGTCTTTTTCGCGTACTTTTGGACGATTTCCTCAAAATTGAGCTAAAAACGACTATTTTTGTCTTTTTCGCGTACTTTTGGACGATTTTACCAAAATAAGCTAAAAACGACTATTTTTGTCTTTTTCGCGTACTTTTGGACGATTTTCCCAAAATAAGCTAAAAACGACTATTTTTGTCTTTTTCGCGTAGTTTTGGACGATTTTCCAAAATAAGCTAAAAACGACTATTTTTGTCTTTATCGCGTACTTTTGGACGATTTTCCCAAAATAAGCTAAAAACGACTATTTTGTCTTTATCGCGTACTTTTGGACGATTTTCCAAAAATAAGCTAAAAACGACTATTGTTGTCTTTTTCGCGTTCCTTTGGACGATTTTTCAAAACTGAGCTAAAAACGGCTATTTTTGTCTTTTTCGCGTACTTTTGGACGATTTTCACAAAACTGAGCTAAAAACGACTATTTTTGTCTTTTTCGCGTTCTTTTGGACGATTTTCTCAAAACTGAGCTAAAAACGACTATTTTTGTCTTTTTCGCGTTCTTTTGGACGATTTTCTCAAAACTGAGCTAAAAACGACTATTTTTGTCTTTTTCGCGTTCTTTTGGACGATTTTCTCAAACTGAGCTAAAAACGACTATTTTTGTCTTTTTCGCGTACTTTTGGACGATTTTCCCAAAATATGCTAAAAACGACTATTTTTGTCTTTTTCGCGTTCCTTTGGACGATTTTCTCAAAACTGAGCTAAAAACGACTATTTTTGTCTTTTTCGCGTTCTTTTGGACGATTTTCTAAAAACTGAGCTAAAAACGACTATTTTTGTCTTTTTCGCGTTCTTTTCGACGATTTTCTCAAAACTGAGCTAAAAACGACTATTTTTGTCTTTTTCGCGTACTTTTGGACGATTTTCCCAAAATAAGCTAAAAACGACTATTTTTGTCTTTTTCGCGTTCCTTTGGATGATTTTCTCAAAACTGAGCTAAAAACGACTATTTTTGTCTTTTTCGCGTTCTTTTGGACGATTTTCTCAAAACTGAGCTAAAAACGACTATTTTTGTCTTTTCGCGTTCTTTTGGACGATTTTCTCAAAACTGAGCTAAAAACGACTATTTTTGTCTTTTTTCGCGTTCCTTTGGACGATTTTCTCAAAACGACTATTATTGTCTTTTTCCCGTACTTTTGGACGATTTTCCCAAAATAAGCTAAAAACGACTATTTTTGTCTTTTCGCGTAGTTTTGGACGATTTTCCCAAAATAAGCTAAAAACGACTATTTTTGTCTTTTTCGCGTTCCTTTGGACGATTTTCTCAAAACTGAGCTAAAAACGACTATTTTTGTCTTTTTCGCGTTCCTTTGGACGATTTTCCGAAAATAAGCTAAAAACGACTATTTTTGTCTTTTTCGCGTTCCTTTGGATGATTTTCTCAAAACTGAGCTAAAAACGACTATTTTTGTCTTTTTCGCGTTCCTTTGGACGATTTTCTCAAAACGACTATTTTTGTCTTTTTCCCGTACTTTTGGACGATTTTCCCAAAATAAGCTAAAAACGACTATTTTTGTCTTTTTCGCGTACTTTTGGACGATTTTCCCAAAATAAGCTAAAAACGACTATTTTTGTCTTTTTCGCGTTCCTTTGGACGATTTTCTCAAAACTGAGCTAAAAACGACTATTTTTGTCTTTTTCGCGTTCCTTTGGACGATTTTCCGAAAATAAGCTAAAAACGACTATTTTTGTCTTTTTCGCGTTCCTTTGGATGATTTTCTCAAAACTGAGCTAAAAACGACTATTTTTGTCTTTTTCGCGTTCCTTTGGACGATTTTCTCAAAACGAGTATTTTTGTCTTTTTCCCGTACTTTTGGACGATTTTCCCAAAATAAGCTAAAAACGACATTTTTGTCTTTTTCGCGTTCCTTTGGATGATTTTCTCAAAACTGAGCTAAAACGACTATTTTTGTCTTTTTCGCGTTCTTTTGGACGATTTTCTCAAAACTGAGCTAAAAACGACTATTTTTGTCTTTTTCGCGTTCTTTTGGACGATTTTCTCAAAACTGAGCTAAAAACGACTATTTTTGTCTTTTTCGCGTTCCTTTGGACGATTTTCTCAAAACGACTATTTTTGTCTTTTTCCCGTACTTTTGGACGATTTTCCAAAAATAAGCTAAAAACGACTATTTTTGTCTTTTTCGCGTTCCTTTGGATGATTTTCTCAAAACTGAGCTAAAAACTATTTTTGTCTTTTTCGCGTTCTTTTGGACGATTTTCTCAAAACTGAGTTAAAAACGACTATTTTTGTCTTTTTCGCGTACTTTTGGACGATTTTCCGAAAATAAGCTAAAAACGACTATTTTTGTCTTTTTCGCGTTCCTTTGGATGATTTTCTCAAAACTGAGCTAAAAACGACTATTTTTATCTTTTTCGCGTTCCTTTGGACGATTTTCTCAAAACGACTATTTTTGTCTTTTTCCCGTACTTTTGGACGATTTTCCCAAAATAACTTAATAACGACTATTTTTGTCTTTTTCGCGTACTTTTGGACGATTTTCCCAAAATAAGCTAAAAACGACTATTTTTGTCTTTTTCGCGTACTTTTGGACGATTTTCCCAAAATAAGCTAAAAACGACTATTTTTGTCTTTTTCGCGTACTTTTGGACGATTTTCCCAAAATAAGTTAAGAACGACTATTTTTGTCTTTTTCGCGTACTTTTGGACGATTTTCCCAAAATAAGCTAAAAAACGACTATTTTTACCTTTTTCGCGTACTTTTGGACGATTTTCCCAAAATAAGCTAAAAACGACTATTTTTGTCTTTTTCGCGTACTTTTGGACGATTTTCCCAAAATAAGCTAAAAACGACTATTTTTGTCTTTTTCGCGTTCCTTTGGACAATTTTCTCAAAACTGAGCTAAAAACGACTATTTTGTCTTTTTCGCGTACTTTTGGACGATTTTCCCAAAATAAGCTAAAAACGACTATTTTTGTCTTTTTCGCGTACTTTTGGACGATTTTCCCAAAATAAGCTAAAAACGACTATTTTTGTCTTTTTCGCGTTCCTTTGGAAGATTTTCCCAAAATAAGCTAAAAACGACTATTTTTGTCTTTTTCGCGTACTTTTGGACGATTTTCCCAAAAAAAGGTAAAAACGACTATTTTTGTCTTTTTCGCGTACTTTTGGACGATTTTCTCAAAATAAGCTAAAAACGACTATTTTTGTCTTTTTCTCGTACTTTTGGACGATTTTCCCAAAATAAGGTAAAACGACTATTTTTGTCTTTTTCGCGTTCCTTTGGATGATTTTCTCAAAACTGAGCTAAAAACGACTATTTTTGTTTTTTTCGCGTTCCTTTGGACGATTTTCTCAAAACGACTATTTTTGTCTTTTTCCCGTACTTTTGGACGATTTTCCCAAAATAAGCTAATAACGACTATTTTTGTCTTTTCGCGTACTTTTGGACGATTTTCCCAAAATAAGCTAAAAACGACTATTTTGTCTTTTTCGCGTACTTTTGGACGATTTTCCCAAAATAAGCTAAAAACGACTATTTTAGTCTTTTTCGCGTACTTTTGGACGATTTTCCCAAAATAAGTTAAAAACGACTATTTTTGTCTTTTTCGCGTACTTTTGGACGATTTTCCCAAAATAAGCTAAAAACGACTATTTTTGTCTTTTTCGCGTACTTTTGGACGATTTTCTCAAAATAAGCTAAAAACGACTATTTTTGTCTTTTTCGCGTACTTTTGGACGATTTTCCCAAAATAAGCTAAAAACGACTATTTTTGTCTTTTTCGCGTACTTTTGGACGATTTTCCCAAAATAAGCTAAAAACGACTATTTTTGTCTTTTTCGCGTACTTTTGGACGATTTCCCGTAATAAGCTAAAAACGACTATTTTTACCTTTTTCGCGTACTTTTGGACGATTTTCCCAAATAAGCTAAAAACGACTATTTTTGTCTTTTTCGCGTTCCTTTGGACAATTTTCTCAAAACTGAGCTAAAAACGACTATTTTTGTCTTTTTCGCGTACTTTTGGACGATTTTCCCAAAATAAGCTAAAAACGACTATTTTTGTCTTTTTCGCGTACTTTCGGACGATTTTCCCAAAATAAGCTAAAAACGACTATTTTTGTCTTTTTCGCGTTCCTTTGGACGATTTTCCCAAAATAAGCTAAAAACGACTATTTTTGTCTTTTTCGCGTACTTTTGGACGATTTTCCCAAAATAAGCTAAAAACGACTATTTTTGTCTTTTTCGCGTACTTTTGGACGATTTTCTCAAAATAAGCTAAAAACGACTATTTTTGTCTTTTTCTCGTACTTTTGGACGATTTTCCCAAAATAAGGTAAAAACGACTATTTTTGTCTTTTTCGCGTACTTTTGGACGATTTTCCCAAAATAAGCTAAAAACGACTATTTTTGTCTTTTTCGCGTACTTTTGGACGATTTTCCCAAAATAAGCTAAAAACGACTATTTTTGTCTTTTTCGCGTACTTTTGGACGATTTTCCCAAAATAAGCTAAAAACGACTATTTTTGTCTTTTTCGCGTTCCTTTGGACGATTTTCTCAAAACTGAGCTAAAAACGACTATTTTTGTCTTTTTCGCATTCTTTTGACGATTTTCTCAAAACTGAGCTAAAAACGACTATTTTGTCTTTTTCGAGTTCTTTTGGACGATTTTCTCAAAACTGAGCTAAAAACGACTATTTTTGTCTTTTTCGCGTTCTTTTGGACGATTTTCCAAACCTGAGCTAAAAACGACTATTTTTGTCTTTTTCGAGTACTTTTGGACGATTTTCCCAAAATAAGCTAAAAACGACTATTTTTGTCTTTTTCGCGTACTATTGGACGATTTTCTCAAAACTGAGCTAAAAACGACTATTTATGTCTTTTTCGCGTTCCTGTGGACGATTTTCTCAAAACTGAGCTAAAAACGACTATTTTGTCTTTTTCGCATTCTTTTGGACGATTTTCTCAAAACTGAGCTAAAAACGACTATTTTTGTCTTTTTCGAGTTCTTTTGGACGATTTTCTCAAAACTGAGCTAAAAACGACTATTTTTGTCTTTTTCGCGTTCTTTTGGACGATTTTCCAAACCTGAGCTAAAAACGACTATTTTTGTCTTTTTCGAGTACTTTTGGACGATTTTCCCAAAATAAGCTAAAAACGACTATTTTTGTCTTTTCGCGTACTATTGGACGATTTTCTCAAAACTGAGCTAAAAACGACTATTTATGTCTTTTTCGCGTTCCTGTGGACGATTTTCTCAAAACTGAGCTAAAAACGACTATTTTCTCTTTTTCGCGTTCTTTGGACGATTTTCTCAAAACTGAGCTAAAAACGACTATTATTGTCTTTTTCGCGTACTGTGGACGATTTTCCCAAAATAAGCTAAAAACGACTATTTTTGTCTTTTTCGCGTTCCTTTGGACGATTTTCTCAAAACTGAGCTAAAAACGACTATTTATGTCTTTTTCGCGTTCCTGTGGACGATTTTCTCAAAACTGAGCTAAAAACGACTATATTTGCCTTTTTCGCGTTCCTTTGGACGATTTTCTCAAAACTGAGCTAAAAACGACTATTTTTGTCTTTTTCGCGTACTTTTGGACGATTTTCCCAAAATAAGCTAAAAACGACTATTTTTGTCTTTTTCGCGTACTTTTGGACGATTTTCCCAAAATAAGCTAAAAACGACTATTTTTGTCTTTTTCGCGTTCCTTTGGACGATTTTCCCAAAATAAGCTAAAAAACGACTATTTTTGTCTTTTTCGCGTACTTTTGGACGATTTTCCCAAAATAAGCTAAAAACGACTATTTTGTCTTTTTCGCGTACTTTTGGACGATTTTCTCAAAATAAGCTAAAAACGACTATTTTTGTCTTTTTCTCGTACTTTTGGACGATTTTCCCAAAATAAGCTAAAAACGACTATTTTTGTCTTTTTCGCGTACTTTTGGACGATTTTCCCAAAATAAGCTAAAAACGACTATTTTTGTCTTTTTCGCGTACTTTTGGACGATTTTCCCAAAATAAGCTAAAAACGACTATTTTTGTCTTTTTCGCGTTCCTTTGGACGATTTTCTCAAAACTGAGCTAAAAACGACTATTTTTGTCTTTTTCGCATTCTTTTGGACGATTTTCTCAAAACTGAGCTAAAAACGACTATTTTTGTCTTTTTCGAGTACTCTTGGACGATTTTCTCAAAACTGAGCTAAAAACGACTATTTTTGTCTTTTTCGCGTTCTTTTGGACGATTTTCCAAAACTGAGCTAAAAACGACTATTTTTGTCTTTTTCGGGTACTTTTGACGATTTTCCCAAAATAATCTAAAAACGACTATTTTTCTCTTTTTCGCGTTCTTTTGGACGATTTTCTCAAAACTGAGCTAAAAACGACTATTATTGTCTTTTTCGCGTACTGTTGGACGATTTTCCCAATAAAATCGACTATTTTTGTCTTTTTCGCGTTCCTTTGGACGATTTTCTCAAAACTGAGCTAAAAACGACTATTTTTGTCTTTTTCGCGTACTTTTGGACGATATTCCCAAAATAAGCTAAAAACGACTATTTTTGTCTTTTGCGCGTACTTTTGGACGATTTTCCCAAAATAAGCTATAAAAGACTATTTTTGTCTTTTTCGCGTTCCTTTGGACGATTTTCCCAAAATAAGCTTTTAACGACTATTTTTGTCTTTTTCGCGTACTTTTGGACGATTTTCCCAAAATAAGCTAAAAACGACTATTTTTGTCTTTTCCGCGTACTTTTGGACGATTTTCCCAAAATAAGCTAAAAACGACTATTTTTGTCTTTTTCGCGTACTTTTGGACGATTTTCCCAAAATAAGCTAAAAACGACTATTTTTGTCTTTTTCGCGTTCCTTTGGACGATTTTCTCAAAACGACTATTTTTGTCTTTTTCGCGTACTTTTGGACGATTTTCCCAAAATAAGCTAAAAACGACTATTTTTGTCTTTTTCGCCTTCTTTTGGACGATTTTCTCAAAACTGAGCTAAAAACGACTATTTTTGTCTTTTGCGCGTACTTTTGGACGATTTTCCCAAAATAAGCTAAAAACGACTATTTTTGTCTTTTTCGCGTTCCTTTGGACGATTTTCCCAAAATAAGCTTTTAACGACTATTTTTGTCTTTTCCGCGTACTTTTGGACGATTTTCCCAAAATAAGCTAAAAACGACTATTTTTGTCTTTTTCGCGTACTTTTGGACGATTTTCCCAAAATAAGCTAAAAACGACTATTTTTGTCTTTTTCGCGTACTTTTGGACGATTTTCCCAAAATAAGCTAAAAACGAATTTTTTTGTCTTTTTAGCGTACTTTTGGACGATTTTCCTAAAATAAGCTAAAAACGACTATTTTTGTCTTTTTCGCCTTCTTTTGGACGATTTTCCCAAATTAAGCTAAAAACGACTATTTTTGTCTTTTCCGCGTACTTTTGGACGATTTTCCCAAAATAAGCTAAAAACGACTATTTTTGTCTTTTGCGCGTACATTTGGACGATTTTCCCAAAATAAGCTAAAAACGACCTTTTTTGTCTTTTTCGCGTTCCTTTGGACGATTTTCCCAAAATAAGCTTTTAACGACTATTTTTGTCTTTTTCGCGTACTTTTGGACGATTTTCCCAAAATAAGCTAAAAACGACTATTTTTGTCTTTTCCGCGTACTTTTGGACGATTTTCCCAAAATAAGCTAAAAACGACTATTTTTGTCTTTTTCGCGTACTTTTGGACGATTTTCCCAAAATAAGCTAAAAACGACTATTTTTGTCTTTTTCGCGTTCCTTTGGACGATTTTCTCAAAACGACTATTTTTGTCTTTTTCGCGTACTTTTGGACGATTTTCCCAAAATAAGCTAAAAACGACTATTTTTGTCTTTTTCGCGTTCCTTTGGACGATTTTCTCAAAACGACTATTTTTGTCTTTTTCGCGTACTTTTGGACGATTTTCCCAAAATAAGCTAAAAACGACTATTTTTGTCTTTTTCGCGTTCCTTTGGACGATTTTCTCAAAACTGAGCTAAAAACGACTATTTTTGTCTATTTCGCATTCATTTGGACGATTTTCTCAAAACTGAGCTAAAAACGACTATTTTTGTCTTTTTCGAGTTCTCTTGGACGATTTTCTCAAAACTGAGCTAAAAACGACTATTTTTGTCTTTTTCGCGATCTTTTGGACGATTTTCCAAAACTGAGCTAAAAACGACTATTTTTGTCTTTTTCGGGTACTTTTGGACGATTTTCCCAAAATAATCTAAAAACGACTATTTTTCTCTTTTTCGCGTTCTTTTGGACGATTTTCTCAAAACTGAGCTAAAAACGACTATTATTGTCTTTTTCGCGTACTGTTGGACGATTTTCCCAAAATAAGCTAAAAACGACTATTTTTGTCTTCTTCGCGTACTTTTGGACGATTTTCCCAAAATAAGCTAAAAACGACTTTTTTTGTCTTTTTAGCGTACTTTTGGACGATTTCCTAAAATAAGCTAAAAACGACTATTTTTGTCTTTTTCGCCATCTTTTGGACGATTTTCCCAAAATAAGCTAAAAACGACTATTTTTGTCTTTTCCGCGTACTTTTGGACGATTTTCCCAAAATAAGCTAAAAACGACTATTTTTGTCTTTTGCGCGTACTTTTGGACGATTTTCCCAAAATAAGCTAAAAACGACTATTTTTGTCTTTTTCGCGTTCCTTTGGACGATTTTCCCAAAATAAGCTTTTAACGACTATTTTTGTCTTTTTTCGCGTACTTATGGACGATTTTCCCAAAATAAGCTAAAAACGACTATTTTTGTCTTTTCCGCGTACTTTTGGACGATTTTCCCAAAATAAGCTAAAAACGACTATTTTTGTCTTTTTCGCGTACTTTTGGACGATTTTCCCAAAATAAGCTAAAAACGACTATTTTTGTCTTTTTCGCGTACTTTTGGACGATTTTCCCAAAATAAGCTAAAAACGACTATTTTTGTCTTTTTCGCGTTCCTTTGGACGATTTTCTCAAAACGACTATTTTTGTCTTTTTCGCGTACTTTTGGACGATTTTCCCAAAATAAGCTAAAAACGACTATTTTTGTCTTTTTCGCGTACTTTTGGACGATTTTCCCAAAATAAGCTAAAAACGACTATTTTTGTCTTTTTCGCGTTCCTTTGGACGATTTTCTCAAAACGACTATTTTTGTCTTTTTCGCGTACTTTTGGACGATTTTCCCAAAATAAGCTAAAAACGACTATTTTTGTCTTTTTCGCGTTCCTTTGGACGATTTTCTCAAAACGACTATTTTTGTCTTTTTCGCGTACTTTTGGACGATTTTCCCAAAATAAGCTAAAAACGACTATTTTTGTCTTTTTCGCGTTCCTTTGGACGATTTTCTCAAAACTGAGCTAAAAACGACTATTTTTGTCTTTTATGCATTCTTTTGGACGATTTTCTCAAAACTGAGCTAAAAACGACTATTTTTGTCTTTTTCGCGTACTTTTGGACGATTTTCCCAAAATAAGCTAAAAACGACTATTTTTGTCTTTTTCGCGTTCCTTTGGACGATTTTCTCAAAACTGAGCAAAAACGACTATTTTTGTCTTTTTCGCATTCTTTTGGACGATTTTCTCAAAACTGAGCTAAAAACGACTATTTTTGTCTTTTTCGAGTTCTCTTGGACGATTTTCTCAAAACTGAGCTAAAAACGACTATTTTTGTCTTTTTCGCGTTCTTTTGGACGATTTTCCAAAACTGAGCTAAAAACGACTATTTTTGTCTTTTTCGGGTACTTTTGGACGATTTTCCCAAAATAATCTAAAAACGACTATTTTTCTCTTTTTCGCGTTCTTTTGGACGATTTTCTCAAAACTGAGCTAAAAACGACTATTATTGTCTTTTTCGCGTACTGTTGGACGATTTTCCCAAAATAAGCTAAAATCGACTATTTTTGTCTTTTTCGCGTTTCTTTGGACGATTTTCTCAAAACTGAGCTAAAAACGACTATTTTTGTCTTTTTCGCGTACTTTTGGACGATATTCCCAAAATAAGCTAAAAACGACTATTTTTGTCTTTTGCGCGTACTTTTGGACGATTTTCCCAAAATAAGCTAAAAACGACTATTTTTGTCTTTTTCGCTTTCCTTTGGACGATTTTCCCAAAATAAGCTTTTAACGACTATTTTTGTCTTTTTCGCGTACTTTTGGACGATTTTCCCAAAATAAGCTAGAAACGACTATTTTTGTCTTTTTCGCGTACTTTTGGACGATTTTCCCAAAATAAGCTAAAAACGACTATTTTTGTCTTTTTCGCGTACTTTTGGACGATTTTCCTAAAATAAGCTAAAAACGACTATTTTTGTCTTTTTCGCCTTCTTTTGGACGATTTTCCCAAAATAAGCTAAAAACGACTTTTTTTGTCTTTTTAGCGTACTTTTGGACGATTTTCCTAAAATAAGCTAAAAACGACTATTTTTGTCTTTTTCGCCTTCTTTTGGACGATTTTCTCAAAACTGAGCTAAAAACGACTATTTTTGTCTTTTACGCGTACTTTTGGACGATTTTCCCAAAATAAGCTAAAAACGACTATTTTTGTCTTTTTCGCGTTCCTTTGGACGATTTTCTCAAAACGACTATTTTTGTCTTTTTCGCGTACTTTTGGACGATTTTCCCAAAATAAGCTAAAAACGACTATTTTTGTCTTTTTCGCGTTCCTTTGGACGATTTTCTCAAAACGACTATTTTTGTCTTTTTCCCGTACTTTTGGACGATTTTCCCAAAATAAGCTAAAAACGACTATTTTTGTCTTTTTCGCGTACTTTTGGACGATTTTCCCAAAATAAGCTAAAAACGACATTTTTTCTCTTTTTCGCGTACTTTTGGACGATTTTCCTAAAATAAGCTAAAAACGACTATTTTTGTCTTTTTCGCCTTCTTTTGGACGATTTTCTCAAAACGGAGCTAAAAACGACTATTTTTGTCTTTTTCGCGTACTTTTGGACGATTTCCTCAAAATTGAGCTAAAAACGACTATTTTTGTCTTTTTCGCGTACTTTTGGACGATTTTACCAAAATAAGCTAAAAACGACTATTTTAGTCTTTTTCGCGTACTTTTGGACGATTTTCCCAAAATAAGCTAAAAACGACTATATTTGTCTTTTTCGCGTTCCTTTCGACGATTTTCTCAAAACGACTATTTTTGTCTTTTTCGCGTACTTTTGGACGATTTCCTCAAAATTGAGCTAAAAACGACTATTTTTGTCTTTTTCGCGTACTTTTGGACGATTTTACCAAAATAAGCTAAAAACGACTATTTTTGTCTTTTTCGCGTACTTTTGGACGGTTTTCCCAAAATAAGCTAAAAACGACTATTTTTGTCTTTTTCGCGTTCCTTTGGACGATTTTCTTAAAACGACTATTTTTGTCTTTTTCGCGTACTTTTGGACGATTTCCTCAAAATTGAGCTAAAAACGACTATTTTTGTCTTTTTCGCGTACTTTTGGACGATTTTACCAAAATAAGCTAAAACGACTATTTTTGTCTTTTTCGCGTACTTTTGGACGATTTTCCCAAAATAAGCTAAAAACGACTATTTTTGTCTTTTTCGCGTTCCTTTGGACGATTTTCTCAAAACGACTATTTTTGTCTTTTTCGCGTACTTTTGGACGATTTCCTCAAAATTGAGCTAAAAACGACTATTTTTGTCTTTTTCGCGTACTTTTGGACGATTTTCCAAAAATAAGCTAAAAACGACTATTTTTGTCTTTTTCGCGTAGTTTTGGACGATTTTCCCAAAATAAGCTAAAAACGACTATTTTTGTCTTTATCGCGTACTTTTGGACGATTTTCCCAAAATAAGCTAAAAACGACTATTTTTGTCTTTATCGCGTACTTTTGGACGATTTTCCAAAAATAAGCTAAAAACGACTATTGTTGTCTTTTTCGCGTTCCTTTGGACGATTTTTTCAAAACTGAGCTAAAAACGACTATTTTTGTCTTTTTCGCGTACTTATGGACGATTATCCCAAAATAAGCTAAAAACGACTATTTTTGTCTCTTTCGCGTTCCTTTGGACGATTTTTTCAAAACTGAGCTAAAAACGACTATTTTTGTCTTTTTCGCGTACTTTTGGACGATTTTCACAGAACTGAGCTAAAAACGACTATTTTTGTCTTTTTCGCGTTCTTTTGGACGATTTTCTCAAAACTGAGCTAAAAACGACTATTTTTGTCTTTTTCGCGTACTTTTGGACGATTTTCCCAAAATAAGCTAAAAACGACTATTTTTGTCTTTTTCGCGTTCCTTTGGACGATTTTTTCAAAACTGAGCTAAAAACGACTATTTTTGTCTTTTTCGCGTACTTTTGGACGATTTTCCCAAAATATGCTAAAAACGACTATTTTTGTCTTTTTCGCGTTCCTTTGGACGATTTTCTCAAAACTGAGCTAAATACGACTATTTTTGTCTTTTTCGCGTTCTTTTGGACGATTTTCTAAAAACTGAGCTAAAAACGACTATTTTTGTCTTTTTCGCGTTCTTTTGGACGATTTTCTCAAAACTGAGCTAAAAACGACTATTTTTGTCTTTTTCGCGTACTTTTGGACGATTTTCCCAAAATAAGCTAAAAACGACTATTTTTGTCTTTTTCGCGTTCCTTTGGATGATTTTCTCAAAACTGAGCTAAAAACGACTATTTTTGTCATTTTCGCGTTCTTTTGGACGATTTTCTCAAAACTGAGCTAAAAACGACTATTTTTGTCTTTTTCGCGTTCTTTTGGACGATTTTCTCAAAACTGAGCTAAAAACGACTATTTTTGTCTTTTTCGCGTTCCTTTGGACGATTTTCTCAAAACGACTATTTTTGTCTTTTTCCCGTACTTTTGGACGATTTTCCCAAAATAAGCTAAAAACGACTATTTTTGTCTTTTTCGCGTTCCTTTGGATGATTTTCTCAAAACTGAGCTAAAAACGACTATTTTTGTCTTTTTCGCGTTCTTTTGGACGATTTTCTCAAAACTGAGCTAAAAACGACTATTTTTGTCTTTTTCGCGTACTTTTGGACGATTTTCCGAAAATAAGCTAAATACGACTATTTTTGTCTTTTTCGCGTTCCTTTGGATGATTTTCTCAAAACTGAGCTAAAAACGACTATTTTTGTCTTTTTCGCGTTCCTTTGGACGATTTTCTCAAAACGACTATTTTTGTCTTTTTCCCGTACTTTTGGACGATTTTCCCAAAATAAGCTAAAAACGACTATTTTTGTCTTTTTCGCGTTCCTTTGGATGATTTTCTCAAAACTGAGCTAAAAACGACTATTTTTGTCTTTTTCGCGTTCTTTTGGACGATTTTCTCAAAACTGAGCTAAAAACGACTATTTTTGTCTTTTTCGCGTACTTTTGGACGATTTTCCGAAAATAAGCTAAATACGACTATTTTTGTCTTTTTCGCGTTCCTTTGGATGATTTTCTCAAAACTGAGCTAAAAACGACTATTTTTGTCTTTTTCGCGTTCCTTTGGACGATTTTCTCAAAACGACTATTTTTGTCTTTTTCCCGTACTTTTGGACGATTTTCCAAAAATAAGCTACAAACGACTATTTTTGTCTTTTTCGCGTACTTTTGGACGATTTTCCCAAAATAAGCTAAAAACGACTATTTTTGTCTTTTTCGCGTACTTTTGGACGATTTTCCCAAAATAAGCTAAAAACGACTATTTTTGTCTTTTTCGCGTTCCTTTGGACGATTTTCCCAAAATAAGCTTAAAACGACTATTTTTGTCTTTTTCGCGTACTTTTGGACGATTTTCCCAAAATAAGCTAAAAACGACTATTTTTGTCTTTTTCGCGTTCCTTTGGACGATTTTCTCAAAACTGAGCTAAAAACGACTATTTTTGTCTTTTTCGCATTCTTTTGGACGATTTTCTCAAAACTGAGCTAAAAACGACTATTTTTGTCTTTTTCGAGTTCTTTTGGACGATTTTCTCAAAACTGAGCTAAAAACGACTATTTTTGTCTTTTTCGCGTTCTTTTGGACGATTTTCTCAAAACTGAGCTAAAAACGACTATTTTTGTCTTTGTCGGGTACTTTTGGACGATTTTCCCAAAATAAGCTAAAAACGACTATTTTTGTCTTTTTCGCGTACTTTTGGACGATTTTCTCAAAACTGTGCTAAAAACGACTATTTATGTCTTTTTCGCGTTCCTGTGGACGATTTTCTCAAAACTGAGCTAAAAACGACTATTTTTGTCTTTGTCGGGTACTTTTGGACGATTTTCCCAAAATAAGCTAAAAACGACTATTTTTGTCTTTTTCGCGTACTTTTGAACGATTTCCTCAAAATTGAGCTAAAAACGACTATTTTTGTCTTTTTCGCGTACTTTTGGACGATTTTACCAAAATAAGCTAAAAACGACTATTTTTGTCTTTTTCGCGTACTTTTGGACGATTTTTCCCAAAATAAGCTAAAAACGACTATTTTTGTCTTTTTCGCGTTCCTTTGGACGATTTTCTCAAAACGACTATTTTTGTCTTTTTCGCGTACTTTTGGACGATTTCCTCAAAATTGAGCTAAAAACGACTATTTTTGTCTTTTTCGCGTACTTTTGGACGATTTTCCCAAAAAAGCTAAAAACGACTATTTTTGTCTTTTTCGCGTTCCTTTGGACGATTTTCTCAAAACTGAGCTAAAAACGACTATTTTTGTCTTTTTCGCGTACTTTTGGACGATTTTCTAAAAATAAGCTAAAAACGACTATTTTTGTCTTTTTCGCGTACTTTTGGACGATTTCCTCAAAATAAGCTAAAAACGACTATTTTTGTCTTTTTCGCGTACTTTTGGACGATTTTACCAAAATAAGCTAAAAACGACTATTTTTGTCTTTTTCGCGTACTTTTGGACGATTTTCCCAAAATAAGCTAAAAACGACTATTTTTGTCTTTTTCGCGTTCCTTTGGACGATTTTCTCAAAACGACTATTTTTGTCTTTTTCGCGTACTTTTGTACGATTTCCTCAAAATTGAGCTAAAAACGACAATTTTTGTCTTTTTCGCGTACTTTTGGACGATTTTCCCAAAATTAGCTAAAACGACTATTTTTGTCTTTTTCGCGTACTTTTGGACGATTTTCCCAAAATAAGCTAAAAACGACTATTTTTGTCTTTTTCGCGTAGTTTTGGACGATTTTCCCAAAATAAGCTAAAAACGACTATTTTTGTCTTTATCGCGTACTTTTGGACGATTTTCCCAAAATAAGCTAAAAACGACTATTTTTGTCTTTATCGCGTACTTTTGGACGATTTTCCAAAAATAAGCTAAAAACGACTATTTTTGTATTTTTCGCGTTCCTTTGGACGATTTTTTCAAAACTGAGCTAAAAACGACTATTTTTGTCTTTTTCGCGTACTTATGGACGATTATCCCAAAATAAGCTAAAACGACTATTTTTGTCTTTTTCGCGTTCTTTTGGACGATTTTCTCAAAACTGAGCTAAAAACGACTATTTTTGTCTTTTTCGCGTACTTTTGGACGATTTTCTCAAAACTGAGCTAAAAACGACTATTTTTGTCTTTTTCGCGTTCTTTTGGACGATTTTCCCAAAATAAGCTAAAAACGACATTTTTTCTCTTTTTCGCGTACTTTTGGACGATTTTCCTAAAATAAGCTAAAAACGACTATTTTTGTCTTTTTCGCCTTCTTTTGGACGATTTTCTCAAAACGGAGCTAAAAACGACTATTTTTGTCTTTTTCGCGTACTTTTGGACGATTTCCTCAAAATTGAGCTAAAAACGACTATTTTTGTCTTTTTCGCGTACTTTTGGACGATTTTACCAAAATAAGCTAAAAACGACTATTTTAGTCTTTTTCGCGTACTTTTGGACGATTTTCCCAAAATAAGCTAAAAACGACTATATTTGTCTTTTTCGCGTTCCTTTCGACGATTTTCTCAAAACGACTATTTTTGTCTTTTTCGCGTACTTTTGGACGATTTCCTCAAAATTGAGCTAAAAACGACTATTTTTGTCTTTTTCGCGTACTTTTGGACGATTTTCCCAAAATAAGCTAAAAACGACTATTTTTGTCTTTATCGCGTACTTTTGGACGATTTTCCAAAAATAAGCTAAAAACGACTATTGTTGTCTTTTTCGCGTTCCTTTGGACGATTTTTTCAAAACTGAGCTAAAAACGACTATTTTTGTCTTTTTCGCGTACTTATGGACGATTATCCCAAAATAAGCTAAAAACGACTATTTTTGTCTCTTTCGCGTTCCTTTGGACGATTTTTTCAAAACTGAGCTAAAAACGACTATTTTTGTCTTTTTCGCGTACTTTTGGACGATTTTCACAGAACTGAGCTAAAAACGACTATTTTTGTCTTTTTCGCGTTCTTTTGGACGATTTTCTCAAAACTGAGCTAAAAACGACTATTTTTGTCTTTTTCGCGTACTTTTGGACGATTTTCCCAAAATAAGCTAAAAACGACTATTTTTGTCTTTTTCGCGTTCCTTTGGACGATTTTTTCAAAACTGAGCTAAAAACGACTATTTTTGTCTTTTTCGCGTACTTTTGGACGATTTTCCCAAAATATGCTAAAAACGACTATTTTTGTCTTTTTCGCGTTCCTTTGGACGATTTTCTCAAAACTGAGCTAAATACGACTATTTTTGTCTTTTTCGCGTTCTTTTGGACGATTTTCTAAAAACTGAGCTAAAAACGACTATTTTTGTCTTTTTCGCGTTCTTTTGGACGATTTTCTCAAAACTGAGCTAAAAACGACTATTTTTGTCTTTTTCGCGTACTTTTGGACGATTTTCCCAAAATAAGCTAAAAACGACTATTTTTGTCTTTTTCGCGTTCCTTTGGATGATTTTCTCAAAACTGAGCTAAAAACGACTATTTTTGTCATTTTCGCGTTCTTTTGGACGATTTTCTCAAAACTGAGCTAAAAACGACTATTTTTGTCTTTTTCGCGTTCTTTTGGACGATTTTCTCAAAACTGAGCTAAAAACGACTATTTTTGTCTTTTTCGCGTTCCTTTGGACGATTTTCTCAAAACGACTATTTTTGTCTTTTTCCCGTACTTTTGGACGATTTTCCCAAAATAAGCTAAAAACGACTATTTTTGTCTTTTTCGCGTTCCTTTGGATGATTTTCTCAAAACTGAGCTAAAAACGACTATTTTTGTCTTTTTCGCGTTCTTTTGGACGATTTTCTCAAAACTGAGCTAAAAACGACTATTTTTGTCTTTTTCGCGTACTTTTGGACGATTTTCCGAAAATAAGCTAAATACGACTATTTTTGTCTTTTTCGCGTTCCTTTGGATGATTTTCTCAAAACTGAGCTAAAAACGACTATTTTTGTCTTTTTCGCGTTCCTTTGGACGATTTTCTCAAAACGACTATTTTTGTCTTTTTCCCGTACTTTTGGACGATTTTCCCAAAATAAGCTAAAAACGACTATTTTTGTCTTTTTCGCGTTCCTTTGGATGATTTTCTCAAAACTGAGCTAAAAACGACTATTTTTGTCTTTTTCGCGTTCTTTTGGACGATTTTCTCAAAACTGAGCTAAAAACGACTATTTTTGTCTTTTTCGCGTACTTTTGGACGATTTTCCGAAAATAAGCTAAATACGACTATTTTTGTCTTTTTCGCGTTCCTTTGGATGATTTTCTCAAAACTGAGCTAAAAACGACTATTTTTGTCTTTTTCGCGTTCCTTTGGACGATTTTCTCAAAACGACTATTTTTGTCTTTTTCCCGTACTTTTGGACGATTTTCCAAAAATAAGCTACAAACGACTATTTTTGTCTTTTTCGCGTACTTTTGGACGATTTTCCCAAAATAAGCTAAAAACGACTATTTTTGTCTTTTTCGCGTACTTTTGGACGATTTTCCCAAAATAAGCTAAAAACGACTATTTTTGTCTTTTTCGCGTTCCTTTGGACGATTTTCCCAAAATAAGCTTAAAACGACTATTTTTGTCTTTTTCGCGTACTTTTGGACGATTTTCCCAAAATAAGCTAAAAACGACTATTTTTGTCTTTTTCGCGTTCCTTTGGACGATTTTCTCAAAACTGAGCTAAAAACGACTATTTTTGTCTTTTTCGCATTCTTTTGGACGATTTTCTCAAAACTGAGCTAAAAACGACTATTTTTGTCTTTTTCGAGTTCTTTTGGACGATTTTCTCAAAACTGAGCTAAAAACGACTATTTTTGTCTTTTTCGCGATCTTTTGGACGATTTTCTCAAAACTGAGCTAAAAACGACTATTTTTGTCTTTGTCGGGTACTTTTGGACGATTTTCCCAAAATAAGCTAAAAACGACTATTTTTGTCTTTTTCGCGTACTTTTGGACGATTTTCTCAAAACTGTGCTAAAAACGACTATTTATGTCTTTTTCGCGTTCCTGTGGACGATTTTCTCAAAACTGAGCTAAAAACGACTATTTTTGTCTTTGTCGGGTACTTTTGGACGATTTTCCCAAAATAAGCTAAAAACGACTATTTTTGTCTTTTTCGCGTACTTTTGAACGATTTCCTCAAAATTGAGCTAAAAACGACTATTTTTGTCTTTTTCGCGTACTTTTGGACGATTTTACCAAAATAAGCTAAAAACGACTATTTTTGTCTTTTTCGCGTACTTTTGGACGATTTTCCCAAAATAAGCTAAAAACGACTATTTTTGTCTTTTTCGCGTTCCTTTGGACGATTTTCTCAAAACGACTATTTTTGTCTTTTTCGCGTACTTTTGGACGATTTCCTCAAAATTGAGCTAAAAACGACTATTTTTGTCTTTTTCGCGTACTTTTGGACGATTTTCCCAAAAAAGCTAAAAACGACTATTTTTGTCTTTTTCGCGTTCCTTTGGACGATTTTCTCAAAACTGAGCTAAAAACGACTATTTTTGTCTTTTTCGCGTACTTTTGGACGATTTTCTAAAAATAAGCTAAAAACGACTATTTTTGTCTTTTTCGCGTACTTTTGGACGATTTCCTCAAAATAAGCTAAAAACGACTATTTTTGTCTTTTTCGCGTACTTTTGGACGATTTTACCAAAATAAGCTAAAAACGACTATTTTTGTCTTTTTCGCGTACTTTTGGACGATTTTCCCAAAATAAGCTAAAAACGACTATTTTTGTCTTTTTCGCGTTCCTTTGGACGATTTTCTCAAAACGACTATTTTTGTCTTTTTCGCGTACTTTTGTACGATTTCCTCAAAATTGAGCTAAAAACGACAATTTTTGTCTTTTTCGCGTACTTTTGGACGATTTTCCCAAAATTAGCTAAAAACGACTATTTTTGTCTTTTTCGCGTACTTTTGGACGATTTTCCCAAAATAAGCTAAAAACGACTATTTTTGTCTTTTTCGCGTAGTTTTGGACGATTTTCCCAAAATAAGCTAAAAACGACTATTTTTGTCTTTATCGCGTACTTTTGGACGATTTTCCCAAAATAAGCTAAAAACGACTATTTTTGTCTTTATCGCGTACTTTTGGACGATTTTCCAAAAATAAGCTAAAAACGACTATTTTTGTCTTTTTCGCGTTCCTTTGGACGATTTTTTCAAAACTGAGCTAAAAACGACTATTTTTGTCTTTTTCGCGTACTTATGGACGATTATCCCAAAATAAGCTAAAACGACTATTTTTGTCTTTTTCGCGTTCTTTTGGACGATTTTCTCAAAACTGAGCTAAAAACGACTATTTTTGTCTTTTTCGCGTACTTTTGGACGATTTTCTCAAAACTGAGCTAAAAACGACTATTTTTGTCTTTTTCGCGTTCTTTTGGACGATTTTCCCAAAATAAGCTAAAAACGACATTTTTTCTCTTTTTCGCGTACTTTTGGACGATTTTCCTAAAATAAGCTAAAAACGACTATTTTTGTCTTTTTCGCCTTCTTTTGGACGATTTTCTCAAAACGGAGCTAAAAACGACTATTTTTGTCTTTTTCGCGTACTTTTGGACGATTTCCTCAAAATTGAGCTAAAAACGACTATTTTTGTCTTTTTCGCGTACTTTTGGACGATTTTACCAAAATAAGCTAAAAACGACTATTTTAGTCTTTTTCGCGTACTTTTGGACGATTTTCCCAAAATAAGCTAAAAACGACTATATTTGTCTTTTTCGCGTTCCTTTCGACGATTTTCTCAAAACGACTATTTTTGTCTTTTTCGCGTACTTTTGGACGATTTCCTCAAAATTGAGCTAAAAACGACTATTTTTGTCTTTTTCGCGTACTTTTGGACGATTTTACCAAAATAAGCTAAAAACGACTATTTTTGTCTTTTTCGCGTACTTTTGGACGGTTTTCCCAAAATAAGCTAAAAACGACTATTTTTGTCTTTTTCGCGTTCCTTTGGACGATTTTCTTAAAACGACTATTTTTGTCTTTTTCGCGTACTTTTGGACGATTTCCTCAAAATTGAGCTAAAAACGACTATTTTTGTCTTTTTCGCGTACTTTTGGACGATTTTACCAAAATAAGCTAAAACGACTATTTTTGTCTTTTTCGCGTACTTTTGGACGATTTTCCCAAAATAAGCTAAAAACGACTATTTTTGTCTTTTTCGCGTTCCTTTGGACGATTTTCTCAAAACGACTATTTTTGTCTTTTTCGCGTACTTTTGGACGATTTCCTCAAAATTGAGCTAAAAACGACTATTTTTGTCTTTTTCGCGTACTTTTGGACGATTTTCCAAAAATAAGCTAAAAACGACTATTTTTGTCTTTTTCGCGTAGTTTTGGACGATTTTCCCAAAATAAGCTAAAAACGACTATTTTTGTCTTTATCGCGTACTTTTGGACGATTTTCCCAAAATAAGCTAAAAACGACTATTTTTGTCTTTATCGCGTACTTTTGGACGATTTTCCAAAAATAAGCTAAAAACGACTATTGTTGTCTTTTTCGCGTTCCTTTGGACGATTTTTTCAAAACTGAGCTAAAAACGACTATTTTTGTCTTTTTCGCGTACTTATGGACGATTATCCCAAAATAAGCTAAAAACGACTATTTTTGTCTCTTTCGCGTTCCTTTGGACGATTTTTTCAAAACTGAGCTAAAAACGACTATTTTTGTCTTTTTCGCGTACTTTTGGACGATTTTCACAAAACTGAGCTAAAAACGACTATTTTTGTCTTTTTCGCGTTCTTTTGGACGATTTTCTCAAAACTGAGCTAAAAACGACTATTTTTGTCTTTTTCGCGTACTTTTGGACGATTTTCCCAAAATAAGCTAAAAACGACTATTTTTGTCTTTTTCGCGTTCCTTTGGACGATTTTTTCAAAACTGAGCTAAAAACGACTATTTTTGTCTTTTTCGCGTACTTTTGGACGATTTTCCCAAAATATGCTAAAAACGACTATTTTTGTCTTTTTCGCGTTCCTTTGGACGATTTTCTCAAAACTGAGCTAAATACGACTATTTTTGTCTTTTTCGCGTTCTTTTGGACGATTTTCTAAAAACTGAGCTAAAAACGACTATTTTTGTCTTTTTCGCGTTCTTTTGGACGATTTTCTCAAAACTGAGCTAAAAACGACTATTTTTGTCTTTTTCGCGTACTTTTGGACGATTTTCCCAAAATAAGCTAAAAACGACTATTTTTGTCTTTTTCGCGTTCCTTTGGATGATTTTCTCAAAACTGAGCTAAAAACGACTATTTTTGTCATTTTCGCGTTCTTTTGGACGATTTTCTCAAAACTGAGCTAAAAACGACTATTTTTGTCTTTTTCGCGTTCTTTTGGACGATTTTCTCAAAACTGAGCTAAAAACGACTATTTTTGTCTTTTTCGCGTTCCTTTGGACGATTTTCTCAAAACGACTATTTTTGTCTTTTTCCCGTACTTTTGGACGATTTTCCGAAAATAAGCTAAATACGACTATTTTTTTCTTTTTCGCGTTCCTTTGGATGATTTTCTCAAAACTGAGCTAAAAACGACTATTTTTGTCTTTTTCGCGTTCCTTTGGACGATTTTCTCAAAACGACTATTTTTGTCTTTTTCCCGTACTTTTGGACGATTTTCCAAAAATAAGCTACAAACGACTATTTTTGTCTTTTTCGCGTACTTTTGGACGATTTTCCCAAAATAAGCTAAAAACGACTATTTTTGTCTTTTTCGCGTACTTTTGGACGATTTTCCCAAAATAAGCTAAAAACGACTATTTTTGTCTTTTTCGCGTTCCTTTGGACGATTTTCCCAAAATAAGCTTAAAACGACTATTTTTGTCTTTTTCGCGTACTTTTGGACGATTTTCCCAAAATAAGCTAAAAACGACTATTTTTGTCTTTTTCGCGTTCCTTTGGACGATTTTCTCAAAACTGAGCTAAAAACGACTATTTTTGTCTTTTTCGCATTCTTTTGGACGATTTTCTCAAAACTGAGCTAAAAACGACTATTTTTGTCTTTTTCGAGTTCTTTTGGACGATTTTCTCAAAACTGAGCTAAAAACGACTATTTTTGTCTTTTTCGCGTTCTTTTGGACGATTTTCTCAAAACTGAGCTAAAAACGACTATTTTTGTCTTTGTCGGGTACTTTTGGACGATTTTCCCAAAATAAGCTAAAAACGACTATTTTTGTCTTTTTCGCGTACTTTTGGACGATTTTCTCAAAACTGTGCTAAAAACGACTATTTATGTCTTTTTCGCGTTCCTGTGGACGATTTTCTCAAAACTGAGCTAAAAACGACTATTTTTGTCTTTGTCGGGTACTTTTGGACGATTTTCCCAAAATAAGCTAAAAACGACTATTTTTGTCTTTTTCGCGTACTTTTGAACGATTTCCTCAAAATTGAGCTAAAAACGACTATTTTTGTCTTTTTCGCGTACTTTTGGACGATTTTACCAAAATAAGCTAAAAACGACTATTTTTGTCTTTTTCGCGTACTTTTGGACGATTTTCCCAAAATAAGCTAAAAACGACTATTTTTGACTTTTTCGCGTTCCTTTGGACGATTTTCTCAAAACGACTATTTTTGTCTTTTTCGCGTACTTTTGGACGATTTCCTCAAAATTGAGCTAAAAACGACTATTTTTGTCTTTTTCGCGTACTTTTGGACGATTTTCCCAAAAAAGCTAAAAACGACTATTTTTGTCTTTTTCGCGTTCCTTTGGACGATTTTCTCAAAACTGAGCTAAAAACGACTATTTTTGTCTTTTTCGCGTACTTTTAGACGATTTTCTCAAAATAAGCTAAAAACGACTATTTTTGTCTTTTTCGCGTACTTTTGGACGATTTCCTCAAAATAAGCTAAAAACGACTATTTTTGTCTTTTTCGCGTACTTTTGGACGATTTTACCAAAATAAGCTAAAAACGACTATTTTTGTCTTTTTCGCGTACTTTTGGACGATTTTCCCAAAAATAAGCTAAAAACGACTATTTTTGTCTTTTTCGCGTTCCTTTGGACGATTTTCTCAAAACGACTATTTTTGTCTTTTTCGCGTACTTTTGTACGATTTCCTCAAAATTGAGCTAAAAACGACAATTTTTGTCTTTTTCGCGTACTTTTGGACGATTTTCCCAAAATTAGCTAAAAACGACTATTTTTGTCTTTTTCGCGTACTTTTGGACGATTTTCCCAAAATAAGCTAAAAACGACTATTTTTGTCTTTTTCGCGTAGTTTTGGACGATTTTCCCAAAATAAGCTAAAAACGACTATTTTTGTCTTTATCGCGTACTTTTGGACGATTTTCCCAAAATAAGCTAAAAACGACTATTTTTGTCTTTATCGCGTACTTTTGGACGATTTTCCAAAAATAAGCTAAAAACGACTATTTTTGTCTTTTTCGCGTTCCTTTGGACGATTTTTTCAAAACTGAGCTAAAAACGACTATTTTTGTCTTTTTCGCGTACTTATGGACGATTATCCCAAAATAAGCTAAAAACGACTATTTTTGTCTTTTTCGCGTTCTTTTGGACGATTTTCTCAAAACTGAGCTAAAAACGACTATTTTTGTCTTTTTCGCGTACTTTTGGACGATTTTCTCAAAACTGAGCTAAAAACGACTATTTTTGTCTTTTTCGCGTTCTTTTGGACGATTTTCTCAAAACTGAGCTAAAAACGACTATTTTTGTCTTTTTCGCGTACTTTTGGACGATTTTCCCAAAATATGCTAAAAACGACTATTTTTGTCTTTTTCGCGTTCCTTTGGACGATTTTTTCAAAACTGAGCTAAAAACGACTATTTTTGTCTTTTTCGCGTACTTTTGGACGATTTTCTCAAAACTGAGCTAAAAACGACTATTTTTGTCTTTTTCGCGTTCTTTTGGTCGATTTTCTCAAAACTGAGCTAAAAACGACTATTTTTGTCTTTTTCGCGTTCTTTTGGACGATTTTCTCAAAACTGAGCTAAAAACGACTATTTTTGTCTTTTTCGCGTTCCTTTGGACGATTTTCCCAAAATAAGCTAAAAACGACTATTTTTGTCTTTTTCGCGTTCCTTTGGATGATTTTCTCAAAACTGAGCTAAAAACGACTATTTTTGTCTTTTTCGCGTTCTTTTGGACGATTTTCTCAAAACTGAGCTAAAAACGACTATTTTTGTCTTTTTCGCGTTCTTTTGGACGATTTTCTCAAAACTGAGCTAAAAACGACTATTTTTGTCTTTTTCGCGTTCCTTTGGACGATTTTCTCAAAACGACTATTTTTGTCTTTTTCCCGTACTTTTGGACGATTTTCCCAAAATAAGCTAAAAACGACTATTTTTGTCTTTTTCGCGTACTTTTGGACGATTTTCCCAAAATAAGCTAAAAACGACTATTTTTGTCTTTTTCGCGTTCCTTTGGACGATTTTCTCAAAACTGAGCTAAAAACGACTATTTTTGTCTTTTTCGCGTTCCTTTGGACGATTTTCCAAAAATAAGCTAAAAACGACTATTTTTGTCTTTTTCGCGTTCCTTTGGATGATTTTCTCAAAACTGAGCTAAAAACGACTATTTTTGTCTTTTTCGCGTTCCTTTGGACGATTTTCTCAAAACGACTATTTTTGTCTTTTTCCCGTACTTTTGGACGATTTTCCCAAAATAAGCTAAAAACGACTATTTTTGTCTTTTCCGCGTTCCTTTGGACGATTTTTTCAAAACTGAGCTAAAAACGACTATTTTTGTCTTTTTCGCGTACTTTTGGACGATTTTCCCAAAATATGCTAAAAACGACTATTTTTGTCTTTTTCGCGTTCCTTTGGACGATTTTCTCAAAACTGAGCTAAAAACGACTATTTTTGTCTTTTTCGCGTTCTTTTGGACGATTTTCTCAAAACTGAGCTAAAAACGACTATTTTTGTCTTTTTCGCGTTCTTTTGGATGATTTTCTCAAAACTGAGCTAAAAACGACTATTTTTGTCTTTTTCGCGTTCCTTTGGACGATTTTCTCAAAACGACTATTTTTTTCTTTTTCCCGTACTTTTGGACGATTTTCCCAAAATAATCTAAAAACGACTATTTTTGTTTTTTTCGCGTACTTTTGGACGATTTTCCCAAAATAAGCTAAAAACGACTATTTTTGTCTTTTTCGCGTTCCTTTGGACGATTTTCTCAAAACAGAGCTAAAAACGACTATTTTTGTCTTTTTCGCGTTCCTTTGGACGATTTTCTCAAAACGACTATTATTGTCTTTTTCCCGTACTTTTGGACGATTTTCCCAAAATAAGCTAAAAACGACTATTTTTGTCTTTTTCGCGTTCCTTTGGATGATTTTCTCAAAACTGAGCTAAAAACGACTATTTTTGTCTTTTTCGCGTTCTTTTGGACGATTTTCTCAAAACTGAGCTAAAAACGACTATTTTTGTCTTTTTCGCGTACTTTTGGACGATTTTCCGAAAATAACCTAAAAACGACTATTTTTGTCTTTTTCGCGTTCCTTTGGATGATTTTCTCAAAACTTAGCTAAAAACGACTATTTTTGTCTTTTTCGCGTTCCTTTGGACGATTTTCTCAAAACGACTATTTTTGTCTTTTTCGCGTACTTTTGGACGATTTTCCCAAAATAAGCTAAAAACGACTATTTTTGTCTTTTTCCCGTACTTTTGGACGATTTTCCCAAAATAAGCTAAAAACGACTATTTTTGTCTTTTCCGCGTTCCTTTGGACGATTTTTTCAAAACTGAGCTAAAAACGACTATTTTTGTCTTTTTCGCGTACTTTTGGACGATTTTCCCAAAATATGCTAAAAACGACTATTTTTGTCTTTTTCGCGTTCCTTTGGACGATTTTCTCAAAACTGAGCTAAAAACGACTATTTTTGTCTTTTTCGCGTTCTTTTGGACGATTTTCTCAAAACTGAGCTAAAAACGACTATTTTTGTCTTTTTCGCGTTCTTTTGGATGATTTTCTCAAAACTGAGCTAAAAACGACTATTTTTGTCTTTTTCGCGTTCCTTTGGACGATTTTCTCAAAACGACTATTTTTTTCTTTTTCCCGTACTTTTGGACGATTTTCCCAAAATAATCTAAAAACGACTATTTTTGTTTTTTTCGCGTACTTTTGGACGATTTTCCCAAAATAAGCTAAAAACGACTATTTTTGTCTTTTTCGCGTTCCTTTGGACGATTTTCTCAAAACAGAGCTAAAAACGACTATTTTTGTCTTTTTCGCGTTCCTTTGGACGATTTTCTCAAAACGACTATTATTGTCTTTTTCCCGTACTTTTGGACGATTTTCCCAAAATAAGCTAAAAACGACTATTTTTGTCTTTTTCGCGTTCCTTTGGACGATTTTTTCAAAACTGAGCTAAAAACGACTATTTTTGTCTTTTTCGCGTTCTTTTGGACGATTTTCTCAAAACTGAGCTAAAAACGACTATTTTTGTCTTTTTCGCGTACTTTTGGACGATTTTCCGAAAATAACCTAAAAACGACTATTTTTGTCTTTTTCGCGTTCCTTTGGATGATTTTCTCAAAACTTAGCTAAAAACGACTATTTTTGTCTTTTTCGCGTTCCTTTGGACGATTTTCTCAAAACGACTATTTTTGTCTTTTTCGCGTACTTTTGGACGATTTTCCCAAAATAAGCTAAAAACGACTATTTTTGTCTTTTTCGCGTACTTTTGGACGATTTTCCAAAAATAAGCTAAAAACGACTATTTTTGTCTTTTTCGCGTTCCTTTGGACGATTTTCCCAAAATATGCTTAAAACGACTATTTTTGTCTTTTTCGCGTTCCTTTGGACGATTTTCTCAAAACTGAGCTAAAAACGACTATTTTTGTCTTTTTCGCATTCTTTTGGACGATTTTCTCAAAACTGAGCTAAAAACGACTATTTTTGTCTTTTTCGAGTTCTTTTGGACGATTTTCTCAAAACTGTGCTAAAAACGACTATTTTTGTCTTTTTCGCGTTCTTTTGGACGATTTTCTCAAAACTGAGCTAAAAACGACTATTTTTGTCTTTGTCGGGTACTTTTGGACGATTTTCCCAAAATAAGCTAAAAACGACTATTTTTGTCTTTTTCGCGTACTTTTGGACGATTTTCTGCAGGTCTTTCTGACTCCCCGGGGGGATAATATTGTACGCGGCGCCTGGTCCGAGGGACTTTATCCACGTAAATCTCCGTTTTAATGATAATAAAAGGTTAAAAGAAATCGCGGTTCAGGTGTTATTTGGTAAAAATAGGTCGACGTCAAATGTCGACCTTGATTAGATTTTTAAAAAAGGGCGCTTTTTGTCGGCCGGCAAAACGGTTGAATGTTCGGAGGGAATTTTAAAATTTGAAAGCCAAAATTAGTTGGGGTATTTAAAACATGCACTCTAAAAGTTTCGTAAAAATATTAAGATAAAAAGGTAAAATGTAAAAAAGGTGAATAAAAGCGGATAAAAATGCAAAAAATTAATAAATAAATAAATAGATAAATAAATAAATAAGTTATGCGTTAAAATTGATGGAGATTAAAAGGAAGGTGGTAAATACGTTGCGTAAGATTTTCATGCGTATAAAATATTTTTAATTTCGCTCTAGTGGTCGACAAAAAGCGCCGAATTTGGAGATTTGTACTTGGATGTATTACGGGATAAAGTCCACAGGGAGTGGAATGTCTCGACTGGGCAGCCGGTGAGTCTGTCGTAGAACCGTTGGGTGGCCCTCCGCAGCAGCTGCTCAGCCGAGAGCACCCCGTGCGCCGCGCATATTTCGCTGTATGAAGTAAGAGCGGGGACGTTGAGCGCCATTTTGATGTATTTTTTATCGAATTTTATGACTTTGTGAATATATTGCTTGGCACAATAGTGCCAAGCGGGGCTGGCGTACATGAAGATGGACCGAACCATCGAGTTGTACACTATTATCTTTATTCGGTCGTTGATTTTTTTACTGGTAAAAAACTTACTTAATGAGTAATAGGCCCCCCTCGCCCTCTCCAGGACGGCTTCCACATGGGCACCCCATTTTAATTGGCGGTCCAGGATGACGCCGAGGAATTTGTGGTTGCAGGCGTCGGGGATCGGGACATCCCCCCACCAGAGCTCAGATGAATCGCGCTCTTTACCGATTCTCGCGAACGCCATCCTGGAGCACTTGGTGGGGTTAACCCTGAGCCTCCAGTGGGAGGCCCACTGGAATATCCAGTCCAAGTGCCCCTGAAGGGCGGCGTTCGCGAGGTTGACATTGCGAGACTGCGCCAATGCGGCGCAGTCGTCGGCGTAGAGGTAAATGTAGGTACATCGGCTGGTGGGGATGTCCCGGGTGAATAAGTTAAAAAGAGTGGGGGACAGTATCGCCCCCTGCGGGACGCCCGCTCCCTGGACCCCCAGATCCGACCTCGACAGGTTGGCACGAACGTAAAAGGAGCGGTTTGTCAAGAAAGAGGATAAAAGTTTTAAAATTCTAGTGGAAAAGCCAGCGTCGATGAGTTTAAAAATGAGCCCACTGTGCCATACCTTGTCGAAGGCGGACTGGAAGTCCAGAAAGCAGGCGACCGACGCCTGCTTTTGGTTGAAACCTCGGGTAATGTCCTCCGCCATCCGGACCACCTGGTGGGTGGTTGAGAGACCGCGGCGGAAGCCGGCCTGGAAGGGCGGGATGAGCCCGTTCTCGTCGATGGTTCGGTCCATCCATTTTAAGATGAACCCCTCCAGCATTTTTCCAAAGATGCTTAAGAGACTAATCGGTCTATAATTCGAAATAATGCTGGCGTCCTTTCCGGCCTTAGGGATCATGACGATCTCCGCGATGCGCCAGGCCCTGGGGAAATACGCCGCGTCCAGACATGCGTTATAAATGTCGAGTAGTAAAATGAGAAAGTTGTTTGGGAGATTTTTAATCATTCTTGGCGTAATCCCGTCTGGGCCCGGCGCCTTGTTGTTTTTGAGTTTTTTAATTGAGTCCCTAAGGTCGGAAAGGACTATGCGGAGGGGTTCCGAGGGAGGGGAGTAGGAGAGAGAAGAGACCTCCCCCTCGACCGTCGCCAAGAAGGCCGCATCGGCGTGCTCAAAGGGCCGATATTGTGCCGCGAGGAAGTCCGCAAAGACTTTACATTTTTCCGCGTCATCGCGGATGACTCTGTTACCAAGTTGAAGTGGAGTTTGTTTACTCACTTTCGCTTTCTTGAGTTTGTTTATGTTGCGCCAAACTTCCGGCCCCATACGATCGTCGCTGAGCTGAAGGTCGTCCTCGGCACCGGCTTTCTCTTTCAACTGATTGTTTTTGAACTTTCGGATTTTCTTTTGCACCTCGTCGCGGAGCTGTTTATATGAGGCCAGAAGTTTGGCGGTTCGCTTTTTCTGGAAGTTCTTCCTCGCGGCATTCCTGGCCCTAATGAGCACAACAATGTCGGCTGGTAGCGGGGAATGATCGGGGGGGAGCCGTTTCCTCCCCCATGAACTTAGCATGTGCGCCAGCCCGATGCTATCAGTGGTGCTCTCTATCGCCCGCTCGATCCCCTCGGGGGTGGTCAGTTCGCATGCGTCAAAGACCTGCCCTTCGGCATATTCCTGCAGCAGAGTCGAGTAGCGCTCCCAATTCGTGTTCTTTGTCTCAGGAGTCCAAAAAACGTCGGCGTCCAGAGGCACATCCAAAATGATCGGAAGGTGATCCGAAGATAATTCGTTAAAAATCTTTACCTCAAGCGAGGGGTGGTCGAAGGTTAAAAGATAGACATCGAGTATGTCGTCTTTGTCAGGGGCCCCGGTAACCAAGTGCGTGGGGCCGTCAAAACTGAGCTAAAAACGACTATTTTTGTCTTTTTCGCGTTCTTTTGCACGATTTTCTCAAAACTGAGCTAAAAACGACTATTTTTGTCTTTTTCGCGTACTTTTGGACGATTTTCCCAAAATAAGCTAAAAACGACTATTTTTGTCTTTTTCGCGTTCCTTTGGACGATTTTTTCAAAACTGAGCTAAAAACGACTATTTTTGTCTTTTTCGCGTTCTTTTGGACGATTTTCTCAAAACTGAGCTAAAAACGACTATTTTTGTCTTTTTCGCGTACTTTTGGACGATTTTCCGAAAATAACCTAAAAACGACTATTTTTGTCTTTTTCGCGTTCCTTTGGATGATTTTCTCAAAACTTAGCTAAAAACGACTATTTTTGTCTTTTTCGCGTTCCTTTGGACGATTTTCTCAAAACGACTATTTTTGTCTTTTTCGCGTACTTTTGGACGATTTTCCCAAAATAAGCTAAAAACGACTATTTTTGTCTTTTTCGCGTACTTTTGGACGATTTTCCAAAAATAAGCTAAAAACGACTATTTTTGTCTTTTTCGCGTTCCTTTGGACGATTTTCCCAAAATATGCTTAAAACGACTATTTTTGTCTTTTTCGCGTTCCTTTGGACGATTTTCTCAAAACTGAGCTAAAAACGACTATTTTTGTCTTTTTCGCATTCTTTTGGACGATTTTCTCAAAACTGAGCTAAAAACGACTATTTTTGTCTTTTTCGAGTTCTTTTGGACGATTTTCTCAAAACTGTGCTAAAAACGACTATTTTTGTCTTTTTCGCGTTCTTTTGGACGATTTTCTCAAAACTGAGCTAAAAACGACTATTTTTGTCTTTGTCGGGTACTTTTGGACGATTTTCCCAAAATAAGCTAAAAACGACTATTTTTGTCTTTTTCGCGTACTTTTGGACGATTTTCTGCAGGTCTTTCTGACTCCCCGGGGGGATAATATTGTACGCGGCGCCTGGTCCGAGGGACTTTATCCACGTAAATCTCCGTTTTAATGATAATAAAAGGTTAAAAGAAATCGCGGTTCAGGTGTTATTTGGTAAAAATAGGTCGACGTCAAATGTCGACCTTGATTAGATTTTTAAAAAAGGGCGCTTTTTGTCGGCCGGCAAAACGGTTGAATGTTCGGAGGGAATTTTAAAATTTGAAAGCCAAAATTAGTTGGGGTATTTAAAACATGCACTCTAAAAGTTTCGTAAAAATATTAAGATAAAAAGGTAAAATGTAAAAAAGGTGAATAAAAGCGGATAAAAATGCAAAAAATTAATAAATAAATAAATAGATAAATAAATAAATAAGTTATGCGTTAAAATTGATGGAGATTAAAAGGAAGGTGGTAAATACGTTGCGTAAGATTTTCATGCGTATAAAATATTTTTAATTTCGCTCTAGTGGTCGACAAAAAGCGCCGAATTTGGAGATTTGTACTTGGATGTATTACGGGATAAAGTCCACAGGGAGTGGAATGTCTCGACTGGGCAGCCGGTGAGTCTGTCGTAGAACCGTTGGGTGGCCCTCCGCAGCAGCTGCTCAGCCGAGAGCACCCCGTGCGCCGCGCATATTTCGCTGTATGAAGTAAGAGCGGGGACGTTGAGCGCCATTTTGATGTATTTTTTATCGAATTTTATGACTTTGTGAATATATTGCTTGGCACAATAGTGCCAAGCGGGGCTGGCGTACATGAAGATGGACCGAACCATCGAGTTGTACACTATTATCTTTATTCGGTCGTTGATTTTTTTACTGGTAAAAAACTTACTTAATGAGTAATAGGCCCCCCTCGCCCTCTCCAGGACGGCTTCCACATGGGCACCCCATTTTAATTGGCGGTCCAGGATGACGCCGAGGAATTTGTGGTTGCAGGCGTCGGGGATCGGGACATCCCCCCACCAGAGCTCAGATGAATCGCGCTCTTTACCGATTCTCGCGAACGCCATCCTGGAGCACTTGGTGGGGTTAACCCTGAGCCTCCAGTGGGAGGCCCACTGGAATATCCAGTCCAAGTGCCCCTGAAGGGCGGCGTTCGCGAGGTTGACATTGCGAGACTGCGCCAATGCGGCGCAGTCGTCGGCGTAGAGGTAAATGTAGGTACATCGGCTGGTGGGGATGTCCCGGGTGAATAAGTTAAAAAGAGTGGGGGACAGTATCGCCCCCTGCGGGACGCCCGCTCCCTGGACCCCCAGATCCGACCTCGACAGGTTGGCACGAACGTAAAAGGAGCGGTTTGTCAAGAAAGAGGATAAAAGTTTTAAAATTCTAGTGGAAAAGCCAGCGTCGATGAGTTTAAAAATGAGCCCACTGTGCCATACCTTGTCGAAGGCGGACTGGAAGTCCAGAAAGCAGGCGACCGACGCCTGCTTTTGGTTGAAACCTCGGGTAATGTCCTCCGCCATCCGGACCACCTGGTGGGTGGTTGAGAGACCGCGGCGGAAGCCGGCCTGGAAGGGCGGGATGAGCCCGTTCTCGTCGATGGTTCGGTCCATCCATTTTAAGATGAACCCCTCCAGCATTTTTCCAAAGATGCTTAAGAGACTAATCGGTCTATAATTCGAAATAATGCTGGCGTCCTTTCCGGCCTTAGGGATCATGACGATCTCCGCGATGCGCCAGGCCCTGGGGAAATACGCCGCGTCCAGACATGCGTTATAAATGTCGAGTAGTAAAATGAGAAAGTTGTTTGGGAGATTTTTAATCATTCTTGGCGTAATCCCGTCTGGGCCCGGCGCCTTGTTGTTTTTGAGTTTTTTAATTGAGTCCCTAAGGTCGGAAAGGACTATGCGGAGGGGTTCCGAGGGAGGGGAGTAGGAGAGAGAAGAGACCTCCCCCTCGACCGTCGCCAAGAAGGCCGCATCGGCGTGCTCAAAGGGCCGATATTGTGCCGCGAGGAAGTCCGCAAAGACTTTACATTTTTCCGCGTCATCGCGGATGACTCTGTTACCAAGTTGAAGTGGAGTTTGTTTACTCACTTTCGCTTTCTTGAGTTTGTTTATGTTGCGCCAAACTTCCGGCCCCATACGATCGTCGCTGAGCTGAAGGTCGTCCTCGGCACCGGCTTTCTCTTTCAACTGATTGTTTTTGAACTTTCGGATTTTCTTTTGCACCTCGTCGCGGAGCTGTTTATATGAGGCCAGAAGTTTGGCGGTTCGCTTTTTCTGGAAGTTCTTCCTCGCGGCATTCCTGGCCCTAATGAGCACAACAATGTCGGCTGGTAGCGGGGAATGATCGGGGGGGAGCCGTTTCCTCCCCCATGAACTTAGCATGTGCGCCAGCCCGATGCTATCAGTGGTGCTCTCTATCGCCCGCTCGATCCCCTCGGGGGTGGTCAGTTCGCATGCGTCAAAGACCTGCCCTTCGGCATATTCCTGCAGCAGAGTCGAGTAGCGCTCCCAATTCGTGTTCTTTGTCTCAGGAGTCCAAAAAACGTCGGCGTCCAGAGGCACATCCAAAATGATCGGAAGGTGATCCGAAGATAATTCGTTAAAAATCTTTACCTCAAGCGAGGGGTGGTCGAAGGTTAAAAGATAGACATCGAGTATGTCGTCTTTGTCAGGGGCCCCGGTAACCAAGTGCGTGGGGCCGTCAAAACTGAGCTAAAAACGACTATTTTTGTCTTTTTCGCGTTCTTTTGCACGATTTTCTCAAAACTGAGCTAAAAACGACTATTTTTGTCTTTTTCGCGTACTTTTGGACGATTTTCCCAAAATAAGCTAAAAACGACTATTTTTGTCTTTTTCGCGTTCCTTTGGACGATTTTCCCAAAATAAGCTAAAAACGACTATTTTTGTCTTTTTCGCGTACTTTTGGACGATTTTCCCAAAATAAGCTAAAAACGACTATTTTTGTCTTTTTCGCGTTCCTTTGGACGATTTTCTCAAAACTGAGCTAAAAACGACTATTTTTGTCTTTTTCGCGTTCTTTTGGACGATTTTCTCAAAACTGAGCTAAAAACGACTATTTTTGTCTTTTTCGCGTTCTTATGGACGATTTTCTCAAAACTGAGCTAAAAACGACTATTTTTGTCTTTTTCGCGTACTTTTGGACGATTTTCCCAAAATAAGCTAAAAACGACTATTTTTGTCTTTTTCGCGTTCCTTTGGATGATTTTCTCAAAACTGAGCTAAAAACGACTATTTTTGTCTTTTTCGCGTTCTTTTGGACGATTTTCTCAAAACTGAGCTAAAAACGACTATTTTTGTCTTCTTCCCGTACTTTTGGACGATTTTCCCAAAATAAGCTAAAAACGACTATTTTTGTCTTTTTCGCGTACTTTTGGACGATTTTCCCAAAATAAGCTAAAAACGACTATTTTTGTCTTTTTCGCGTACTTTTGGACGATTTTCCCAAAATAAGCTAAAAACGACTATTTTTGTCTTTTTCGCGTTCCTTTGGATGATTTTCTCAAAACTGAGCTAAAAACGACTATTTTTGTCTTTTTCGCGTTCTTTTGGACGATTTTCTAAAAACTGAGCTAAAAACGACTATTTTTGTCTTTTTCGCGTACTTTTGGACGATTTTCCCAAAATATGCTAAAAACGACTATTTTTGTCTTTTTCGCGTTCCTTTGGACGATTTTCTCAAAACTGAGCTAAAAACGACTAATTTTGTCTTTTTTGCGTTCCTTTGGATGATTTTCTCAAAACTGAGCTAAAAACGACTATTTTTGTCTTTTTCGCGTACTTTTGGACGATTTTCCCAAAATAAGCTACAACGACTATTTTTGTCTTTTTCGCGTACTTTCGGACGATTTTCCCAAAATAAGCTAAAAACGACTATTTTTGTCTTTTTCGCGTTCCTTTGGACGATTTTTTCAAAACAGAGCTAAAAACGACTATTTTTGTCTTTTTCGCGTACTTTTGGACGATTTTCCCAAAATATGCTAAAAACGACTATTTTTGTCTTTTTCGCGTTCCTTTGGACGATTTTCTCAAAACTGAGCTAAAAACGACTATTTTTGTCTTTTTCGCGTTCTTTTGGACGATTTTCTCAAAACTGAGCTAAAAACGACTATTTTTGTCTTTTTCGCGTACTTTTGGACGATTTTCCCAAAATAAGCTAAAAACGACTATTTTTGTCTTTTTCGCGTTCCTTTGGATGATTTTCTCAAAACTGAGCTAAAAACGACTATTTTTGTCTTTTTCGCGTTCTTTTGGACGATTTTCTCAAAACTGAGCTAAAAACGACTATTTTTGTCTTTTTCGCGTTCTTTTGGACGATTTTCTCAGAACGACTATTTTTGTCTTCTTCCCGTACTTTTGGACGATTTTCCCAAAATAAGCTAAAAACGACTATTTTTGTCTTTTTCGCGTACTTTTGGACGATTTTCCCAAAATAAGCTAAAAACGACTATTTTTGTCTTTTACGCGTACTTTTGGACGATTTTCCCAATATAAACTTAAAACGACTATTTTTGTCTTTTTCGCGTTCCTTTGGACGATTTTCTCAAAACTGAGCTAAAAACGACTATTTTTGTCTTTTTCGCATTCTTTTGGACGATTTTCTCAAAACTGAGCAAAAAACGACTATTTTTGTCTTTTTCGAGTTCTTTTGGACGATTTTCTCAAAACTGAGCTAAAAACGACTATTTTTGTCTTCCTCGCGTTCTTTTGGACGATTTTCTCAAAACTGAGCTAAAAACGACTATTTTTGTCTTTGTCGCGTTCTTTTGGACGATTTTCTCAAAACTGAGCTAAAAACGACTATTTTTGTCTTTGTCGCGTTCCTTTGGATGATTTTCTCAAAACTGAGCTAAAAACGACTATTTTTGTCTTTTTCGCGTTCTTTTGGACGATTTTCTAAAAACTGAGCTAAAAACGACTATTTTTGTCTTTTTCGCGTACTTTTGGACGATTTTCCCAAAATATGCTAAAAACGACTATTTTTGTCTTTTTCGCGTTCCTTTGGACGATTTTCTCAAAACTGAGCTAAAAACGACTATTTTTGTCTTTTTTGCGTTCCTTTGGACGATTTTCTCAAAACTGAGCTAAAAACGACTATTTTTGTCTTTTTCGCGTACTTTTGGACGATTTTCCCAAAATAAGCTAAAACGACTATTTTTGTCTTTTTCGCGTACTTTCGGACGATTTTCCCAAAATAAGCTAAAAACGACTATTTTTGTCTTTTTCGCGTTCCTTTGGACGATTTTTTCAAAACAGAGCTAAAAACGACTATTTTTGTCTTTTTCGCGTACTTTTGGACGATTTTCCCAAAATATGCTAAAAACGACTATTTTTGTCTTTTTCGCGTTCCTTTGGACGATTTTCTCAAAACTGAGCTAAAAACGACTATTTTTGTCTTTTTCGCGTTCTTTTGGACGATTTTCTCAAAACTGAGCTAAAAACGACTATTTTTGTCTTTTTCGCGTACTTTTGGACGATTTTCCCAAAATAAGCTAAAAACGACTATTTTTGTCTTTTTCGCGTTCCTTTGGATGATTTTCTCAAAACTGAGCTAAAAACGACTATTTTTGTCTTTTTCGCGTTCTTTTGGACGATTTTCTCAAAACTGAGCTAAAAACGACTATTTTTGTCTTTTTCGCGTTCTTTTGGACGATTTTCTCAAAACGACTATTTTTGTCTTCTTCCCGTACTTTTGGACGATTTTCCCAAAATAAGCTAAAAACGACTATTTTTGTCTTTTTCGCGTACTTTCGGACGATTTTCCCAAAATAAGCTAAAAACGACTATTTTTGTCTTTTTCGCGTACTTTTGGACGATTTTCCCAAAATAAGCTAAAAACGACTATTTTTGTCTTTTTCGCGTTCCTTTGGACGATTTTCTCAAAACTGAGCTAAAAACGACTATTTTTGTCCTTTTCGCGTTCCTTTGGACGATTTTCTCAAAACGACTATTTTTGTCTTTTTCCCGTACTTTTGGACGATTTTCCCAAAATAAGCTAAAAACGACTATTTTTGTCTTTTTCGCGTACTTTTGGACGATTTTCCCAAAATAAGCTAAAAACGACTATTTTTGTCTTTTTCGCGTTCCTTTGGACGATTTTCCCAAAATAAGCTAAAAACGACTATTTTTGTCTTTTTCGCGTTCTTTTGGACGATTTTCTCAAAATAAGCTAAAAACGACTATTTTTGTCTTTTTCTCGTACTTTTGGACGATTTTCCCAAAATAAGCTAAAAACGATTATTTTTGTCTTTTTCGCGTACTTTTGGACGATTTTCCCAAAATAAGCTAAAAACGACTATTTTTGTCTTTTTCGCGTACTTTTGGACGATTTTCCCAATATAAACTTAAAACGACTATTTTTGTCTTTTTCGCGTTCCTTTGGACGATTTTCTCAAAACTGAGCTAAAAACGACTATTTTTGTCTTTTTCGCATTCTTTTGGACGATTTTCTCAAAACTGAGCAAAAAACGACTATTTTTGTCTTTTTCGAGTTCTTTTGGACGATTTTCTCAAAACTGAGCTAAAAACGACTATTTTTGTCTTCTTCGCGTTCTTTTGGACGATTTTCTCAAAACTGAGCTAAAAACGACTATTTTTGTCTTTTTCGCGTTCCTTTGGACGATTTTCTCAAAACTGAGCTAAAAACGACTATTTTTGTCTTTTTCGCGTACTTTTGGACGATTTTCCCAAAATAAGCTAAAAACGACTATTTTTGTCTTTTTCGCGTACTTTTGGACGATTTTCCCAAAAAAAGCTAAAAACGACTATTTTTGTCTTTTTCGCCTTCCTTTGGACGATTTTCTCAAAACTGAGCTAAAAACGACTATTTTTGTCTTTTTCGCCTTCCTTTTGACGATGTTCTCAAAACTGAGCTAAAAACGACTATTTTTGTCTTTTTCGAGTTCTTTTGGACGATTTTCTCAAAACTGAGCTAAAAACGACTATTTTTGTCTTCTTCGCGTTCTTTTGGACGATTTTCTCAAAACTGAGCTAAAAACGACTATTTTTGTCTTTGTCGCGTTCTTTTGGACGATTTTCTCAAAACTGAGCTATAAAAGACTATTTTTGTCTTTTTCGCGTTCCTTTGGACGATTTTCTCAAAACTGAGCTAGAAACGACTATTTTTGTCTTTTTCGCGTACTTTTGGACGATTTTTCCAAAATAAGCTAAAAACGACTATTTTTGTCTTTTTCGCGTACTTTTGGACGACTTTCCCAAAATAAGCTAAAAACGACTATTTTTGTCTTTTTCGCCTTCCGTTGGACGATTTTCTCAAAACTGAGCTAAAAACGACTATTTTTGTCTTTTTCGCGTTCCTTTGGACGATTTTCCGAAAATAAGCTAAAATCGACTATTTTTGTCTTTTTCGCGTTCCTTTGGATGATTTTCTCAAAACTGAGCTAAAAACGACTATTTTTCTCTTTTCGCGTTCCTTTGGACGATTTTCTCAAAACGACTATTTTTGTCTTTTTCCCGTACTTTTGGACGATTTTCCCAAAATAAGCTAAAAACGACTATTTTTGTCTATTTCGCGTACTTTTGGACGATTTTCCCAAAATAAGCTAAAAACGACTATTTTTGTCTTTTTCGCGTTCCTTTGGACGATTTTTTCAAAACTGAGCTAAAAACGACTATTTTTGTCTTTTTCGCGTACTTTTGGACGATTTTCCCAAAATATGCTAAAAACGACTATTTTTGTCTTTTTCGCGTTCCTTTGGACGATTTTCTCAAAACTGAGCTAAAAACGACTATTTTTGTCTTTTTCGCGTACTTTTGGACGATTTTCCCAAAATAAGCTAAAAACGACCATTTTTGTCTTTTTCGCGTTCCTTTGGACGATTTTCTCAAAACTGAGCTAAAAACGACTATTTTTGTCTTTTTCGCGTTCTTTTGGACGATTTTCTCAAAACTGAGCTAAAAACGACTATTTTTGTCTTTTTCGCGTTCTTTTGGACGATTTTCTCAAAACTGAGCTAAAAACGACTATTTTTGTCTTTTTCGCGTTCTTTTGGACGATTTTCCCAAAATAAGCTAAAAACGACTATTTTTGTCTTTTTCGCGTTCCTTTGGATGATTTTCTCAAAACTGAGCTAAAAACGACTATTTTTGTCTTTTTCGCGTTCTTTTGGACGATTTTCTCAAAACTGAGCTAAAAACGACTATTTTTGTCTTTTTCGCGTTCTTTTGGACGATTTTCTCAAAACGACTATTTTTGTCTTTTTCCCGTACTTTTGGACGATTTTCCCAAAAAAAGCTAAAAACGACTATTTTTGTCTTTTTCGCGTACTTTTGGACGATTTTCTCAAAATAAGCTAAAAACGACTATTTTTGTCTTTTTCGCGTACTTTTGGACGATTTTCCCAAAATAAGCTAAAAACGACTATTTTTGTCTTTTTCGCGTTCCTTTGGACGATTTTCTCAAAACTGAGCTAAAAACGACTATTTTTGTCTTTTTCGCGTTCCTTTCGACGATTTTCTCAAAACGACTATTTTTGTCTTTTTCCCGTACTTTTGGACGATTTTCCCAAAATAAGCTAAAAACGACTATTTTTGTCTTTTTCGCGTACTTTTGGACGATTTTCCCAAAATAAGCTAAAAACGACTATTTTTGTCTTTTTCGCGTTCCTTTGGACGATTTTCCCAAAATAAGCTAAAAACGACTATTTTTGTCTTTTTCGCGTTCCTTTGGACGATTTTCTCAAAACTGAGCTAAAAACGACTATTTTTGTCTTTTTCGCATTCTTTTGGACGATTTTCTCAAAACTGAGCTAAAAACGACTATTTTTGTCTTTTTCGAGTTCTTTTGGACGATTTTCTCAAAACTGAGCTAAAAACGACTATTTTTGTCTTTTTCCCGTACTTTTGGACGATTTTCCCAAAATAAGCTAAAAACGACTATTTTTGTCTTTTTCGCGTACTTTTGGACGATTTTCCCAAAATAAGCTAAAAACGACTATTTTTGTCTTTTTCGCGTACTTTTGGACGATTTTCCCAATATAAACTTAAAACGACTATTTTTGTCTTTTTCGCGTTCCTTTGGACGATTTTCTCAAAACTGAGCTAAAAACGACTATTTTTGTCTTTTTCGCATTCTTTTGGACGATTTTCTCAAAACTGAGCTAAAAACGACTATTTTTGTCTTTTTCGAGTTCTTTTGGACGATTTTCTCAAAACTGAGCTAAAAACGACTATATTTGTCTTCTTCGCGTTCTTTTGGACGATTTTCTCAAAACTGAGCTAAAAACGACTATTTTTGTCTTTGTCGCGTTCTTTTGGACGATTTTCTCAAAACTGAGCTAAAAACGACTATTATTGTCTTTTTCGCGTACTTTTGGACGATTTTCCCAAAATATGCTAAAAACGACAATTTTTGTCTTTTTCGCGTTCCTTTGGACGATTTTCTCAAAACTGAGCTAAAAACGACTATTTTTGTCTTTTTCGCGTACTTTTGGACGATTTTCCCAAAATAAGTTAAAAACGACTATTTTTGTCTTTTTCGCGTACTTTTGGACGATTTTCCCAAAAAAAGCTAAAAACGACTATTTTTGTCTTTTTCGCGTTCCTTTGGACGATTTTCTCAAAACTGAGCTAGAAACGACTATTTTTGTCTTTTTCGCGTACTTTTGGACGATTTTCCCAAAATAAGCTAAAAACGACTATTTTTGTCTTTTTCGCGTACTTTGTGACGATTTTCCCAAAATAAGCTAAAAACGACTATTTTTGTCTTTTTCGCGTTCCTTTGGACGATTTTCTCAAAACTGAGCTAAAAACGACTATTTTTGTCTTTTTCGCGTACTTTTGGACGATTTTCCCAAAATAAGCTAAAAACGACTATTTTTGTCTTTTTCGCGTTCCTTTGGACGATTTTCTCAAAACTGAGCTAAATACGACTTTTTTTGTCTTTTTCGCGTTCTTTTGGACGATTTTCTCAAAATAAGCTAAAAACGACTATTTTTGTCTTTATCGCGTACTTTTGTACGATTTTCCAAAAATAAGCTAAAAACGACTATTTTTGTCTTTTTCGCGTTCCTTTGGACGATTTTTTCAAAACTGAGCTAAAAACGACTATTTTTGTCTTTTTCGCGTACTTATGGACGATTTTCCCAAAATAAGCTAAAAACGACTATTTTTGTCTTTTTCGCGTTCCTTTGGACGATTTTTTCAAAACTGAGCTAAAAACGACTATTTTTGTCTTTTTCGCGTACTTTTGGACGATTTTCTCAAAACTGAGCTAAAAACGACTATTTTTGTCTTTTTCGCGTTCTTTTGGACGATTTTCTCAAAACTGAGCTAAAAACGACTATTTTTGTCTTTTTCGCGTACTTTTGGACGATTTTCCCAAAATAAGCTAAAAACGACTATTTTTGTCTTTTTCGCGTTCCTTTGGACGATTTTCCCAAAATAAGCTAAAAACGACTATTTTTGTCTTTTTCGCGTACTTTTGGACGATTTTCCCAAAATAAGCTAAAAACGACTATTTTTGTCTTTTTCGCGTACTTTTGGACGATTTTCCCAAAATAAGCTAAAAACGACTATTTTTGTCTTTATCGCGTTCTTTTGGACGATTATCCCAAAATAAGCTAAAAACGACAATTTTTGTCTTTTTCGCGTTCCTTTGGACGATTTTTTCAAAACTGAGCTAAAAACGACTATTTTTGTCTTTTTCGCGTTCTTTTGGACGATTTTCTCAAAACTGAGCTAAAAACGACTATTTTTGTCTTTTTCGCGTACTTTTGGACGATTTTCCCAAAATAAGCTAAAAACGACTATTTTTGTCTTTTTCGCGTTCCTTTGGACGATTTTCTCAAAACGACTATTTTTGTCTTTTTCCCGTACTTTTGGACGATTTTCCCAAAATAAGCTAAAAACGACTATTTTTGTCTTTTTCGCGTAGTTTTGGACGATTTTCCCAAAATAAGCTAAAAACGACTATTTTTGTCTTTATCGCGTACTTTTGGACGATTATCCCAAAATAAGCTAAAAACGACTATTTTTGTCTTTTTCGCGTTCCTTTGGACGATTTTTTCAAAACTGAGCTAAAAACGACTATTTTTGTCTTTTTCGAGTACTTTTGGACGATTTTCCCAAAATAAGCTAAAAACGACTATTTTTGTCTTTTTCGCGTTCCTTTGGACGATTTTCTCAAAACTGAGCTTAAAACGACTATTTTTGTCTTTTTCGCGTTCCTTTGGACGATTTTCTCAAAACGACTATTTTTGTCTTTTTCGCGTTCCTTTGGACGATTTTCTCAAAACTGAGCTAAAAACGACTATTTTTGTCTTTTTCGCGTTCTTTTGGACGATTTTCTCAAAACTGAGCTAAAAACGACTATTTTTGTCTTTTTCGCGTACTTTTGGACGATTTTCCGAAAATAAGCTTTAAACGAATATTTTTGTCTTTTTCGCGTTCCTTTGGACGATTTTCTCAAAACGACTATTTTTGTCTTTTTCGCGTTCTTTTGGACGATTTTCTCAAAACTGAGCTAAAAACGACTATTTTTGTCTTTTTCGCGTTCTTTTGGACGATTTTCTCAAAACTGAGCTAAAAACGACTATTTTTGTCTTTTTCGCGTACTTTTGGACGATTTTCCCAAAATAAGCTAAAAACGACTATTTTTGTCTTTTTCGCGTCCCTTTGGAAGATTTTCTCAAAACTGAGCTAAAAACGACTATTTTTGTCTTTTTCGCGTTCTTTTGACGATTTTCTCAAAACTGAGCTAAAAACGACTATTTTTGTCTTTTTCGCGTTCTTTTGGACGATTTTCTCAAAACTGAGCTAAAAACGACTATTTTTGTCTTTTTCGCGTTCCTTTGGACGATTTTCTCAAAACGAGTATTTTTGTCTTTTTCCCGTACTTTTGGATGATTTTCCCAAAATAAGCTAAAAACGACTATTTTTGTCTTTTTCGCGTACTTTTGGACGATTTTCCCAAAATGGGCTAAAAACGACTATTTTTGTCTTTTTCGCGTTCCTTTGGACGATTTTCTCAAAACTGAGCTAAAAACGACTATTATTGTCTTTTTCGCGTACTTTTGGACGATTTTCCCAAAATATGCTAAAAACGACTATTTTTGTCATTTTCGCGTTCCTTTGGACGATTTTCTCAAAACTGAGCTAAAAACGACTATTATTGTCTTTTTTGCGTTCCTTTGGACGATTTTCTCAAAACTGAGCTAAAAACGACTATTTTTGTCTTTTTCGCGTACTTTTGGACGATTTTCCGAAAATAAGCTAAAAACGACTATTTTTGTCTTTTTCGCGTTCCTCTGGATGATTTTCTCAAACTGAGCTAAAAACGACTATTTTTGTCTTTTTCGCGTTCCTTTGGACGATTTT